>JARKHS020031387.1:0-265000 GCA_030143305.2 Amblyomma americanum | reverse complement strand
TATAATCGGTTACTTATTTTCTGTAACGTTTACAAGACTGAGTACAGCCACTTTGGTGGCATAGGATAGCAGAGCCCTGGACTCTGAGAAACTGACCATTCAAGTCAGGTGGAAAAGATCAACAGAAGCGGCTTTGGCGATAACACCAATGTAGACAAGAAGAATGGAGAAGGCCGAGAATACAAGATTTAAATAGTTTTTCCCTCCTTCCTTCCTTCCTTCCTTCCTTCCTTCCTTCCTTCCTTCCTTCCTTCCTTCCTTCCTTCCTTCCTTCCTTCCTTCCTTCCTTCCTTCCTTCCTTCCTTCCTTCCTTCCTTCCTTCCTTCCTTCCTTCCTTCCTTCCTTCCTTCCTTCCTTCCTTCCTTCCTTCTAATAAACTGCACATCTCCAACCAAAAATATAACTTTAACCCAACGTTTCGATGGCGACTCGTCTTCAAACCGAACCAGACAGGCAAATCTGCCAAATGTTTGGTTTCCAATCCTTCCTTCCTTCCTTCCTTCCTTCCTTCCTTCCTTCCTTCCTTCCTTCCTTCCTTCCTTCCTTCCTTCCTTCCTTCCTTCCTTCCTTCCTTCCTTCCTTCCTTCCTTCCTTCCTTCCTTCCTTCCTTCCCTTCCTTCCTTCCTTCCTTCCTTCCTTCTTCCTTCCTTCCTTCCTTCCTTCCTTCCTTCTTCCCTTTCCTTCTTTCCTTCTTTCATCTTGCCTTTCTTCCTTCTGGCGATTGAACAGTTTAGAAACTAAAGAAAAATAGTCCAAAATTTCCATTTTTTTAAGGCAGCGGCTTCTCCTTACATCATGTACTATATCTTTACCCAAAATTTCGGTTGAAAATACTGGAAAAACCTTACCCCGTAGCCCGCTGCTCCATCCATCAAAAGTATTTGAGGCCATATCTAACCTGAAAAAACGAATAAATATTGATAAAGCTCAAAAACAATTATTGTTTATAAAACTGTTTTTTTCCCACCCTGTCATGAGATAGACAACGTCATAAACTCCGTATTTTGCGAAGTTAGTGTTAACGTATCGTTGAAGCTTCAAAAGTGTGTTAAATCCATCGATCTTCTTTTCTTCAACATGCACTAAATACGACTCTTCTTCAGCTATCTGCAAAAATGGTTACAAATGAATAACAAATATAACCGCAAATATCATGGCGAAAACAATCGCAAATATATATGTAAAGAGCATTCTTACCGAAGTAACCTCAATCGCGCGCAACACAATTTGCACCATTGGTGCTGACACTGTCATATACTTGAGATTCACCTGGGATAACGAAAATATATCCCCTTGAGAAGCATTCAAGGAATATCTAAGCTGGCAGATTTTAGAACACTGCGCCAAAAGTGTCAGTTGCTTCTTTCTAAGCAAAAAAATTTGATAGCATTCAGAGTAACTCTGGGAAGCTTTGATGTTTTCATAATTTTTAAAAACACTTATGCCGCCATATTGCGAGAAATGCTGTGAAACACCGATCACAACATGGATTCAAGAAGGCCACAAAAAAGACAATGCTAAATATTAAGCAGTATTTAATAATGTAGGCTGGGTAGCAATGTACAGCACATCGAATAAATTCAAAAAACGAAAGACAAAATTCGAGACAAAAAATGCACTATACGTAGATATCAGTAATACTTGAGCAACAATAAAGGATTGCTTGTGAAAGCAGTTTCTGTCGATTGACCTATGCAGAAAAAGAAAAACCTTTTCATAAAGCTGAATGTAAAAACTAATATCATGTATTATCACACTGCCAAACTACGAGCCCCACTAAATTTCGCGGTGCCACTGTCTTTGAGGAAGTACTTTGTCGCGTGACGCAGAACTTGTCTGCCGTATATGATATTGATCGTAGTCTTGAACACTTCTTCCTAGATTGCCTTCCTTCAAAATGTCACACAATAAACAATAAAGCAAAATTGGCATGGATGGTTACTTGGTCTGTTAGGGTGCTCGAGCAGGCGATCAATGAAGCATCGTCCCCTCTCCCCATTGCACTGCAGCAAGGCAATCGTATTTTTTTATCTTTAATACAAGACCACTGTACCAACTTATTCCTGCTCTTCTGACCTCTTTCAAACATCGTTCTTTGATTAAGCTTCAGCACAAGTCTCTAACTTTTTCTGGAGTAAAAATGAATGCAGTCCATTTCTTCCAGAGAATGGTTTCATGTACAGGAATATATTGTGTGGGTGTGGTATGCAGGCTCTCCTGGACTTGGATGGCTGGTGAGCGCTATTCCGCATGCGCCTCATGGTGATGTAATCACGCAGCCAATGTTCCACCCAGCAACGAAGCACCAGAAGGGCTGTGAGGCTGATGACGCCGTGTGTCTGATGTGAACATTTTACGTGGGGGGTCATATGTGCAATTCGTGTGAGCAATAGGACAATGTGGGCCGCCGACAAAACCCTCCCGTCCTTGCAATGTGTTGGGGTAGTTTGCTTAAAAAACGAACGTTGGATTATGATGTACGTTTGGGCTTCTAGTACTAATATGGGACCACCGCCTAAGGTGGTTATGACAGAAAACCTTTATTTTATTGAAAAGAAGGGTGACTAGGGGACCGGTCCTCATGGCCGGTGCGTCAGTCTAGGATACCGATAGGTTCTTCTATCCTCCGCGCTCACGCGATTAGCCACTGCTGATGGCATAGCTGGACGAATGTGTACAAAGGCAAGCCTAAGTTGTGTTCGATTCGGTCGCTATACGAGGTCCACGTCGGTATTAGAGGCGCCGCCCAAGCTGATAGCTTAAATCGGACATACATTCCCTGTAGCACCCTTACACGTTCCGTCTCTCTACACAGAGCTGGAGAGGGGCGTATTCTTAGTCTGCGTTTTTCAACCTAAGCCACCCTTGACTGAACGTCTCGTGAGGGTTTTCTAGTATACAGCCTACATCTGCACCTTGTCTGTTCTCAAGGAGGCCATGAGGAGCAGTTCAAGCTTAATGTAGAGCCGTTGGCAAGGTTAGCCCATTTAATACCGATCTGGAAGCCACGGAGGATGAAGAGGCGGCCGCAGGAGTTATCCGAGGGCCTGCTCCAACCGCACTGAACATGTGAGACAGACGGGCCCAACGTAGCATGTTAACCTGGACGCTTCACAAGAACGATGTCGGGAAATGCGCAGGCCTTCTAATGCAGTGTAAGGTGGGGTTTATTCTGAGAAGCTTCCTAACGGGAGCAGGGCCACCAGCGGGTCAGCTAGTCCAGCCGAGAGCGTGTGCCAGGCGATGACCATGCATCTCGCGCATATGCTCATCGTCTTCTTTACAATGGAGCCAGGAGCATGCACCAGGCGATGACCATGCGGCTTGCGCATATGCTCGTCGCCTTGTTTACAATGGCCCCCGGACAGAAGAGGAGCCATCCTGGAGACTTAAGGCGGACAAACAGCGGGGTCGTAGTATCTCTTGAGGCGCTGGACATGTACTTTCTCATGGCCGCTGCGCCTGAGATCGGGTGATAGCATGAGGGGCTCAACAATATAGTTCACTGGAGATGTTTGTTCCAGGACACGATATGGCCCTTGATATTTAGCCAGCAATTTCCGGGAGAGGCCCGGAGTACTGGAAGGTATCCATAGCCAGACAAGAGAGCCGGGAGAGAAATGTTGGGGACGTTGATCTTCATCGTGTCGCGTTTTTTGAAGGGACTGGGTAGCTGTCGTGAGCGACCGGGCGATCTGGCGGCAGTCTTCGGCATGCCTGGCGGCTTCGGAGACAGTGGTGCACTCAGATGCGTCAGGGTGGTAGGGGAGAACAGTATCAATGGGAACGGAGGGATGGCGGCCATAAAGGAGGAAGAAAGGAGAAAATCCTGTCGTAGATTGCGTAGCAGTATTGTACGCGAACGTAATATACGGGAGAATAAGGTCCCAGGTCGTGTGGTTCGAACTGACGTACGTAGCCAGCATGTCCCCCAGAGTGCGGTTAAAGCGTTCAGTGAGGCCGTTGGTCTGAGGGTGGTAAGCGGTGGAAGTCCGATGGATGACGTTGCACTCACGGAGCAGAGATTTGATGACATCAGATCGGAAGACACGGCCTCTGTCGCTGAGGAGTTCTCGAGGGGCACCGTGTCGAAGGATGAACCGACGCAGAAGAAAGGATGCCACATCCTGTGCCGTGGCAGCAGAGAGCGCGGCGGTTTCAGCATACCGCGTGAGGTGATCGACGGCAACAATGATCCATCGTTTGCCAGAAGCAGTATAGGGGAGGGGCCCATATAAATCAATGCCAACGCGGTCGAAAGGGCGAGGCGGACAAGATACCGGCTGCAACTCACCAGCAGTACGGGTAGTGGGTGTCTTGCGGCGTTGGCAGTCGAGGCACGAGCGTACGTATTTCAAAACGAAATTGTACATGCCACGCCAGTAGCAGTGGAGGCGGAGGCGCGTGTAAGTCTTGAAAAGGCCTGCGTGACCGCATTGCAGTCAGTGTGAAAACATGAGCAGATATAGGACCGTAGGTGGCGAGGAATGACGAGGAGCCATTTTCGTCCGTCAGAATGATAATTACGGCGATAAAGCAGGTTATCTCGGATCTCAAAATGGGAAGCTTGACGGCGCAGCGCGCGGGATGGATTAACCGCCGATGGGTCGGAGAGAAAGTCCAGAAGAGCACGAATCCATGGATCCTTGCGCTGTTCAGAAGGCATGTCACTGACGGTGGGAGATTGCTCAGGGGTTCCGATTTCGCAGAGGCTGGCAAGTTCAGCGGGGGGGGAGCGAGACAAGGCGTCGGCGTCCTGATGTTTGCGGCCCGACCGGTACACGACTCGGATGTTGTATTCTTGAAGACGCAGCGCCCAGCGCGCCAGGCGGCCGGAAGGATCCTTCAGAGAGGAAAGCCAACAAAGGGCGTGATGATCCATAACGACGTCGAAAGGACGGCCGTACACGTAAGGGCGAAACTTGCCTAAGGCCCACACAATGGCGAGGCACTCTTTTTCAGTCACAGGGTAGTGAGACTCAGCCTTTGTAAGTGTGCGGCTGGCATAGGCAACGACATATTCGTCGTATCCGTATTTGCGCTGAGCGAGCACTGCACCGAGACCAATACCACTGGCATCCGTGTGAACTTCAGTCGGGACCGCCGGGTCGAAATGACGCAAGATGGGAGGTGCCGCGAGTAGACGACGTAAGCTGTTGTAGGCGTCGTCGCAAGCGGGTGACCAAGCCGAAAAATCGACATTGGCGCCGAGGAGCTGAGTCAAAGGGGCAGGAATTGAGGCAAAGCTGCAAATGAAACGCCTAAAATAGGAGCAGAGCCCTAGGAAGCTGCGAAGTTCCTTAGTGGTGGAAGGTTTAGGAAAGTCAGTCACGGCACGAAGTTTCGCTGGGTCAGGGCGTACACCGTCTTTCGACACAACGTGACCTAAAATTGTCAGTTCACGGGCTGCAAAGGTGCATTTTTTTTAAGTTTAGCTGCAGGCCTGCGTTTTTGAGGCATGTCAAGGCGTCCCGCAGGCGAGATAGATGCGTTTGGAAGTTAGGTGAAAAGATAACGATATCGTCCAGGTAGCACAGGCACGTCTTGCACTTGAGGCCACGCAAAACGGTATCCATCATTCGCTCGAAAGTAGCAGGAGCGTTACACAGGCCGAAAGGCATGACGGTAAACTCGTAGAGGCCGTCAGGGGTCACGAACGCGGTTTTGCACGATCTGCAGCTGCCATTGGGACCTGCCAATAACCAGAGCGCAAATCAAGAGAAGAAAAGAGCTCCGCGCCTTGTAGACAGTCCAGGGCGTCATCAATACGGGGCAGAGGGTAGACTCTTTGCGTGTGATCTTATTAATGCGGCGGTAATCGACGCAAAACCGAACGGAGCCATCCTTCTTTTTGACGAGGACAACCGGGGAGGCCCAGGGGCTGGTGGAAGGCTGAATAATGCCGCTCTGAAGCATGGTGTCTACCTGTTCTTCAATAACTCTTCGTTCAGCGGCGGAAACACGATATGGGCGCTGTCGCAGAGGGGCATGGGCGCCGGTTTCAATGTGATGCTCGACAGTCGACGTGCGCCCCAAACCGCATTGGTGGCAATCGAAGGACGAGCGAAACTCCTCAAGTAGCGCAAGAAGCTGGGTTCGCTGAGTTGGAAGTAGAGTGGCCTCGATAGAGCGAAGGAATAGGTCGGTCAACAATGGGGCGGGCGCAGGAGTAGGTGAGCTGAGGGCGTCCATGGCGACCGGCGGTGATTCTGCGGCAGCGTCGGGATGGTTGAAAACAGAATCAAAGAGCTGCACGGCACCGACGCATTCTCCACGGCGCAAAGAGAAGGGGCTTGAAAACGGGTTGAAGACCCACAGTGCGGTGAGTCCGGCGGAGAAAGTGAGCAGGGCATAAGGCAGCGGCAGGCAATGGCGACGCAGACAAGTAGGAGACGGCGTGAAGAGGACACTGGCATCGCGAACACAACCACAGGAGAGAGGCACAATCACGGAAGAGCACGCAGGAATATCGGTACTGTCGGCGACAAAAGTTTTAGCAGGAACAGGGGCACTGCAAATTTCAGTCTCTGGCACGGGTTTCGGCAACGCGGAGAGCGCTACTTGATCCCGAGCACACTCGATGACCGCGTCATGAAGCGATAGGAAGTCCCAGCCCAAGATGATCGAATGCGAACATGACGGCAGAACGATGAACTCAACAAAGTATAGAATGTCTGCTATGACTACTCGAGCAGTGCACGCTGCTAACGGCTGGATGAGGTGCGCACTTGCAGTCCGTAACGACAGGCCAGAAAGGGGCGTCTTCACTTTCTTCAAAGGTCGGCAAAGCGCTACATCCATGACAGAAACCACAGCCCGGTGTCCACAAGCGCCATCACAGATGCGCCCTCTACAAAAACTTCAATTAAATTGGCGGCAGACAGACGAGGCCTTTCAAATTTTGACGACTGCGCAGTTCTCGCCTCAGGAACTGCGGCACCTAGTTTTCCTCTAGAGTGGTCGAGGGACGCCGTCGCATCGGAGAGATGGAGCGTCGACGTGGAGAAGGCGAACGGTGTCCAGAGAAGGCGGTGTGCTCAGGAGACAGAGAACGGCTTAGGGGCGGCTCAGCAGGAGGTGAGTACTGACGCTGGGACCAGTAACCGGAAACTTCAGGAGGTGTTCGTGAGATGTTCATACGTCGACGGCAAAGCCGCGCCACATGACCTGGCAAGCCGCAGAAGTAGCAGATCGGGCGGTTGTCAGGCGTGCGCCAGGAGTTTCCCAGTTGAGCAGGCGGTCGATTATTATCAGGCGTGCTCCAGGAGGTTCGCAGACGAGCAGGCGGCGAAATAAAAGCAGCGGGCTCTCGAACGGGACCAGGAGGCGGAGCATAGGTAGGTGGACGAGGTCGCGCAGCAACGTCCGCATATGTCAGTGGGGTCGCAAGAGGTGTGGACTGAGGGGCTTGCGGGAGAGCCTCAGCGACCTGTTCTTGAATGATGTGCCGAAAATTCGGAGTTATGTGTGGTGATGGCTCTTGATGGCGTGAAATAAGCGAGAGCTGGCGAGCAACTTCTTCTCGGATGAAGCTCTTGATGTGCGGTAGGAGCGATGACTGGTCTCTTGCATCGTTCAGGCCAGCAAGCGAGTCGACGTTCGTGGTGTGTTCGCGTGTCAGAGCCCTCTGCTTGCGTAGTTCGTCGAAGCTCTGACACAGGGTGACGACTTCCGCGACGGTGCGCAGGTCTCGCGCCAACAACATCTGAAAGGCGTCGTCATCAATGCCCTTGAGAATATGCCTGATCTTGTCGGCTTCGGGCATCTGAGCGTTCCCCCTCTTGCACAGATCGACGACATCCTCGATGTAACTCGTGAAGTTCTCGCCAACCTGCTGTGACCGCGCACGCAAGCGCTGTTCGGCACGGAGTTTTCTGACTGCCGGGCTGCCGAATACCTCTGAGAAGTTAGATTTGAAAACAGACCATGATGTAATGTCCGCCTCGTGGTTCCGATACCACAGATTCGCAACGCCCGTAAGATAGAAAATCACATTGTTCAGTTTGGTTTCCGCGTCCCACTTGTTGTATGCGCTAACCCGCTCATACGATGCGAGCCAATCCTCAACATCATGGTCGTCCGTGCCACTGAAGATAGCGGGGTCTCGCTGGCGGAGAGAACCAGCACAGATGACGGCGGCCGGGCTCACTTGGACGGCTTGGTGGTTAGGCATCGCGGTAGGGGGTAGCGTTCGGTTGCGGAGTTCCAGGGCGAGAGGACGTTACCCGGCACCTGCACCAAATGTAAGGTGGGGTTTATTCTGAGAAGCTTCCTAACGGGAGCAGGGCCAACAGCGGGTCAGCTAGTCCAGCCGAGAGCGTGTGCCAGGCGATGACCATGCGGTTTGCGCATATGCTCGTCGTCTTCTTTACAGCAGTAACGTTAAGAGGGCCATGAAAATTAAAATTGTCAGGCGCTTCCGGCGGCGCCGACGTCAGGGTCGCACCGCCACCTTGTAGCCATGCGGTGTGGCAGGAAGCATGGTTCTGGGAGAGAAATACTTCTCACCACTGTAGGGGGAGGAAGGAATGGCCGGACCAAGAACGACTCAGTGAAACTGAATAAAAGAAGAGATTATGAATAGTAATCGACTAAGAATAGAACCAGAGATAGAAAAGAATCGAGACTTGTACAAAATCAAACTTAGATTATATTGGTGAATGAATGAAAAACTGCTGTCGCATTTCGTTCGCACGCAATCCATATCATCATCCCGAAATTTCTTCTCCTAATATGTTGTTCAATCCTGGTGGAAACAAGGCGTTTTCAAGAAGTGCACAGTGCCGCTAATACAGCGCCAAAAGTCAAAATAATTTTGGTTCAGCCGAACGAAATGGCTGCAGCCTCCTCGAGCACTGTGAAAATTTCTGTCAATTCATTCCTTCTTCATAAACATCATCTTCTTGACCTAGAAACAGCGGCTTGTCGGTATTAAGGTCTGTGGTCGATTCTAATTGAAATATTATGAGCCAAAGCGCAACGGTTGTTATCTAAACATTAAGCGAACGATACAGCGAAATTATTATCCTGCTGCAAGCCCTTCCAAATGCTTCCGTCATGATGTGCTGCTAAAAGTTGCGTCATAAGGTCTCACTAAACAACTTCGTGCCTCGGTCGACAGAAGTCGGCACATATAAATAGTTCCGTAGTGCTGTGAACCCTCAGTTATGCAAGAGCGATTTGACTTTTAGCCCTATTGAACGCTGCCTTCAGGTGATTTGACGGTACTAATACCGTAAAATACACAGAAACGAGTGCACGAGTCATTAAAGGCGTCTAACATTTACACCCTTGGTCCAATTCTCGCGACATGCTTTTCGGCCGGGCTGAAAAACAATTATGACACATGTCCACCTCTAAAGCTTTTTAAGGTTTGAAGAGGTCCCGTCCTCACTTTATATACTTTTTCTCTTTAGAAAGTCCAGAAAGAGCCAGAGGGCTCCTATAAAGACTCCCAAAGACATTGAGGCTTTTAAACACTTAAAGAACTTTTTTCTTTTTTGAAGCCTTTAGAACCACTCAAACACTTATCATTTTTTACTGAAACCATGAGAGAGCCCTAGTGCAGGTTTTAAGAGCAGACCGTTTAGTCTGAATACTGTTTGCCAACTTGCGGATACGTGCACAAGGAGTGCAATGCACTGCTGTATCGACAGCTGCCCTGTGCCTGTTTGTGAAAGGGCAGTGCTTGGTGAGACAATATTCATTTTTGCTTTCTTCGTGTTCTCTCCTTTGACCGCCTTTTCTATATCCTGCGCTTGCTGCCCAGCCTGTTTGGAAAACAAAGAAAGTTCTTGTCACACTGCTTAGCCATTTTTCTCCTTGAATATTCGGCTCATAAGCTCAGTATCACCATTTTCTAAGATCGTAAACTGATGAGACCTACAAACCCTTCCTCTGTGGATTAGGATAAGCATAAGGAAGAAATCACGAAATAATAAAATGCAGGAAAGCACAGGAATGAAAAGGATTCACTTATCAACTTACCGCATTCAAGGTGATCACAACGTATCTCAGTACATTCATCGGTGTATCAAATTGCACGGTGAGGTTCCTGTCGACCACCAATAATAATTCCGGGTATACTTTTTTGGCAATTCGTAGCCTTGAAGGAAGGAAGAAGCAAGACAACGTTTAAATAGCCAGTGATAGTTAATGCGGTTCAGTGCAACTTACGTGGGTGGCGGTTAGGACGCCCAGAGGTGAATGGCGTTGCTTTGGTCCCATTAACACCTGGAACAAAACCATTTATTGGAAAATACATAATGTACCGCACTAAAATTATATCTGACGCCCTGCTAGACTGCTTCTTTCTTGTGATGCCGAGAGCTTTGACAAGAACACAGGATGGCTTTGCAGCAAGGTGTAGCATAATTGCATAGCGGGATGGTGGTGCTGACCCCTGTGCATGGCTTAGTAAAATATATCATCAAGGCGTGGCTCTGTCTTCGGAATTCAAATAAAGTATTTTCCTGATCATAGCCTAACACCCCAAGTTCGCATTTTTCATGTTTCAGGCACAAAGCAGCCTGCGTGCTTCAGAAAACTTTGGCGAAATAGATATGAAATGCCGACATAATTTTTGCCCCAACATCCTCGGCCGAAAATCCAGCTAATGATATTGCTACGCTACTAACTACTCTAGTGGCGCCATACAGCGGCTAAACTGCATTTCCTGGCCGTTGGCAAGCCTTGAGCCATCTCGGGGCTAGATGCTTCGTCTTCTTCATCTCTCGTGCGGCCTGCTGCCTTGCGCGTTCCAACGTCTTGCGCGTCTAATTAAAGCAAGTAAACCAGCCCTGCTTACGTCAACCGTTTCTCAGTGACATATTTGGTGGAGGTGCGGGGTAACGGCCCATGTACGCTGACCTCGAGGACATCTTTGACGTCAGCTCTCAACGCGTGGCTACAACACCAGTCCACAAGGCGAGCCGCCGCCTGCGAGGCCTACAACCCGAGTTCGGCCAACTGACAGCGCCGGTAAGAGCCATGACATCCACCGCGGCTAGCCAGACAAGTCAGCACTCCGGGAATGCCCCGCCATTTGTCCTTAACGCACCTCGATCGCCGCCACCGTTCCACGGGGACAGGTTCGAGGACGTCGAAGACTGGTCGGCCAGCTTTGACCGAGTGGCGGGTTTCAATGAGTGGGACGGCGAGCGCAAGCGGCGCAACGTCTACTTTGCGCTGCAGGACTCGGCCAAAACGTGTTTTGAGAACCACGAAGCTTCCTTTACCACCTGGGAGGCTTTTCGTCGAGAGCTGCTAGCGACATTTACCAGCAGCGAAAGAAAAGAGAAAGCTGAAATCGCCCTGCGCTCGAGATCACAGCAGCCGAACGAGGGCGTCGCGATGTTCATCGAGGACATGACCCGATACTGTTCAATCGGGCCGACCCTGCTATGCCCGAAGCCCAGAAGGTACGCCACTTAACGCGTGGCGTAAAAGAGCAGCTGTTTGCCGGACTGGTCCGTGACCCGCCACGAACAGTGTCCGACTTCACCAAGGAGGCAATGGGTATCGAGCGCTCTTTACAGGAACGGGGCGCCCCACTACGGACGTCAGGCTACTGTAGCAGCCGCTTCCCAGTCCCAGAACACGCCTACGTCGCTGCCCGCCGAGGACCTTCGGGAGCTTGTAAGAAGCCTTGTGCGCGAGGAACTGGCGAAACTTCGCTTTGAAGCTCCACAGGTCAGCGTCGCTGCCGTTACGGACGTGGTCCGCGAAGAAATCCGACGAGTTGTGCAGCCACCCCCATCTCCACACCCGGCGCCCTCCGTTATGACGTACAGCGAGGCGCTACGAATGTCCCGGGCCAGCGATGCGAGCCTTTTCCCCCATCGCTCCTGTGCAATACCTGCAGGAGCCAACCGCAACGGCACCCTCCGTGCCGCAGGAGTTCAGGCCCCCCGTGAGCAAAGCGCACGTTTGGCGTACGCCAAACAATCGGCCGCTCTGTTACCACTGCGGAGAGCCCGGCCACATCCTCCGCCACTGCCCCTACCGCAGGATGGGTTTAAGGGGTATTTCCCCTGACGCACCTCGACCACGCTACGGTGAAAGACCACGGGATATCGAACAGTACTTGGCTGATAACGTGCAATCTTCGACGTCGCAGCGACGCCAGTCCCGATCGCCATCCCCAAGGCGGTTCTCTTCGCCCGGCCGCCCGTCTTGCTCTGGCCAGTTCAGAGGTACGTCCCCACGTCGGGAAAACTGAAGACGGCGTCCTCCGGGGGTAGGGCTGCCGCTACTGGACCGAGTCAAGAGCCTCCACCCGACGATTCGCCGCGACGCTCCGACCGACGACGACCTGACCCGACGACCTCGACGACGCGCTGCGACCGACTGGCCTCTGCCGAAATTCCGGTATCCGCCGAGAACCACGACGTTACCGCACTCGTGGATACCGGCGCCGATTTTTCGGTAATGAGCAGACGGTTAGCCACGGTCTTGAGGAAGGTTCTGACCCCTTGGTCTGGGCCGCGTATCAGGACAGCTGGTGGCCACGTGGTAACTCCGATCGGTGTCTGCACTTCGCGAATCCAGATCCGCTTTGTTACTTTCCCTGGTTGCTTTGCTGTGTTACCCGAGTGCTCCAAAGACCTCATACTCGGTTTGGATTTCCTTCAAGAGTACGGTGCCGTTATCAACCTCCAGGAGCTAATCGTGTCGTTTTCCACCCAAGGTCCTGTCGACGACGATACCGAGCCACGCAGGGCTAAGTTATGCGTCTGTGACGACCACGTTTTGATCCCATCAAGACTCCAGCATGTTTGTTACTGTAGAGTGCGATAACAGCACGAAAATTCGTGGCATCGCTGAAACCAACGTGTCGCTGCTCCTTGGTCGGCAAGTCTGTGTTGCTCGAGGAATTGATGAACTGGACAAGGGCCGAACCGAACTCTTGGTGACCAATTTTGGTTGTGAACCTCAGTGTTTGCCTGGCAGAACAGCTATTGCGTATTTCGAGGAACTCAGCGAATTCTGCGGGACAGCACGCTTTGTCCGGAGCCCCGGCATCAGTGGAGGAACCGACCACTCCCATAAACACTGACGTGAACCCAAACCTCGCAACTAACCAGAAACGCTGCTTGGAAAGCGTTATCCAGTCTTTCCGAGATTGCTTTGCCTCGACCTCCAAAGTTAGGCAGACACCGCTCACAAAGCACCGAATTATAGTTGACGCCAACCAACGGCCGTTATGTCAGCCGCCCTACCGCATCTCTTCGAAGGAGCGCGATGCCATTCGCCGCCAAGTTCAAGAAATGCTCAAGGACGACGTGATACAGCCGTCGACGAGCCCGTGGGCGTCGCCTGTTGTTCTAGTGGCAAAGAAAGATGGAACCCTACGCTTCTGCGTGGATTACAGACGTTTAAACAAAGTCACTAAAAAGGATGTTCATCCTCTCCCGCGTATTGATGACTCCCTGGACCGGCTGCGCCACGCCAAGTACTTCTCATCGCTAGATTTACGAAGCGGCTATTGGCAAATCGAGGTGGACGAACGCGACCGGGAAAAGACCGCCTTTATTACACCGGACGGTCTGTACGAATTCCGGGTGCTCCCTTTCGGCCTGTGCTCGGCTCCTGCAACCTTCCAGAGGATGATGGACACCGTTCTTGCCGATCTCAAATGGCAGTCCTGTCTCGTGTACTTGGATGACGTTGTCATCTTTTCTGGCACGTTCGAAGAGCCCCTGAGACGCCTGCGCGCTGTGTTCGAAGCAATTCGGTGGCCGGTCTTTCCCTGAAGCCCGAAAAGTGTCACGTCGCTTTCGAAGAGTTGAAGTTTCTGGGCCACATCGTGAGCGCTAAAGGGGTTAGCCCAGACCCCGATAAGACTGCTGCCGTGGCTGCTTTTCCTGTGCCCACCGATAAGCGCAGTGTGCGCCGCTTTCTGGGTCTCTGCGCCTATTATCGGCGTTTTGTGCAGAACTTCTCCCAGATCGCTGAGCCCCTCACGCGACTCACGAAAGATTCCGAACCATTCTTCTGGGGCCTGGAGCAACAGCAAGCCTTTGAAGACCTCCGCACTCGTCTCCAAAGTACGCCCATCCTTGGACACTTCGACGAGTCAGCCGACACTGAACTACACACAGACGCCAGCAACATCGGCCTCGGTGCGGTCTCTTGTGCAGAGGCAGGATGGTCTCGAACGCGTAATCGCATACGCGAGCCGCACCTTGTCACGATCTGAGGCGAACTATTCAACCACCGAAAAAGAATGCCTGGCCATTGTGTGGGCAGTAACAAAATTTCGCCCGTACCTATATGGCCGCCCTTTCAGGGTCGTCAGCGACCACCACTCGCTGTGTTGGCTGGCGAACCTCAAAGATCCCTCGGGACGGCTTGGACGCTGGAGCCTTCGACTTCAGGAATTCGATGTGACCATCGTCTATAAGTCTGGTAGGAAGCACAGTGATGCCGACTGTTTATCTCCTGCTCCTATCGAGAACAACCGAGCTGACCCCGACGACGATTCTGTTTTTCTTGGTGCCATCTCCACGTCCATTCTCATTCAACACCAAAGGGACGACAGCGAACTACGGCCCCTCTTTGAGTATCTAGAAGGAAGCGCTCAGTCTCCCCCGCGAATCTTTTCGCGCGGGCTGTCGTCGTTCTGTTTACGTGACGGCGTCCTGTATAAGAATAACTACAGTCCAACAGAAGCTGTCTATCCACTCCTCGTACCTACGGCCCTTCGCGACGAAGTCCTGCAGGCGAGCCATGATGACCCATCTTCTGGTCACCTGGGTTTTTGTCGAACTTTGGCACGAATACGGCAAAAATACTACTGGACAAGGGTTGCTGCAGTTGTGAAACGTTACGTAAGAACTTGCCGCGAGTGCCAGCGTCGCAAGATGCCGCCGACTAAGCCAGCCGGCCTACTCCAGCCTATTGATCCGCCTCAGGTTCCCTTCCACCAAGTTGGCATGGACATACTCGGCCCATTTCCGGAGTCCTCTCTGGGTAACCGCTACATTGTGGTCGCCACCGAATACCTCAGCCGATACTGTGAGACTAAAACTCTTCCCCATGGTACTGCTGACGAAATTGCGAACTTTTTCATTCAAAACATTGTGCTTCGTCACGGTGCACCAACCATCGTTTTAACTGAAGGAGGAACAGCGTTCACCTCGGCCCTTACGCAGGAGGTTATGCGCCTAAGCGGCACCAGTCACCGCAAAACAACCGCTTACCACCCTCAAACGAACGGCCTCACCGACGGCTCAATAAGACGATCGCCGACATGATTTCTATGTATGTCGACGCGGACCACCGGAACTGGGACGCCATACTCCCTTACGTCACCTTTGCCTATAATACTGCGGTCCAGGAAACGACACGCTTCAATCCATTTCGTTTAGTACATGGTCGCGAAACCACAACCATGCTGGATGCAGTGCTGCTTCCAGCTAGCGCTACCCCCTCTGTTATGGGTGCTGCCCAATTTGTTCGTTACGCTGAGGCCGCCCGCCCACTCGCTCGACAGCGCATCCGGCACCAGCAAGTTCACGACGCTCAGCGATACAATCTCCGCCACCGAAATGTGCGTTACCTGCCCGGCGAACAAGTCTGGGTGTGGAGCCCAATCCGCATGAGGGGACGCTCTGAGAAGCTTCTACGCAGATACTTTGGCCCCTACGAGGTGCTCCGCCAGCTCAGTCAAGTTACCTACGAAGTTCTCCCCCAAGGAACAGTTCGCTCTTCTAGACGGCCAACCTCCGAAGTTGTCCACGTCGCTCGGATGAAGCCGTACCACGCCCGCTAGCCCCTCGCGCGTGTCTACACCACACGCCAGACACGTGCGACTACCCTTGTGGTCCTGCCTGCAATTGCTACAACACCCTAGTCGGTGTCTTCAAGAGAGGGGGAGCAATGCTACGCTACTAACTACTCTAGTGGCGCCATACAGCGGCTAAACTGCATTTCCTGGCCGTTGGCAAGCCTTGAGCCATCTCGGGGCTAGATGCTTCGTCTTCTTCATCTCTCGTGCGGCCTGCTGCCTTGCGCGTTCCAACGTCTTGCGCGTCTAATTAAAGCAAGTAAACCAGCCCTGCTTACGTCAACCGTTTCTCAGTGACAATATTTTTCTGCTACGTTGCCGGTTAAAGTCACTGGCGCCTTGACTGCATGGCTAAACAAAAGCTCATGTCACCAAGTGCGCAGAATAGTTAGGTAATATAGAGCCTTCTTAATCCAAGAAAACACATTTTATAATATCGTTAGCCATCACTTTTCTCCACTTTCTCAACTTGCTGAATCAATATAAAATTGGCAAGCACGGACGTCCTATTCCAATGACAAGCATCACAAGTCGAAGCCTTCCAGAAGCTTCAACGCCGCCTGAAATTTCCACAAGTCATGGTAACTTTCTATGAAAACGCAAAAATCGAGATACACACTGTTGCTAGGAGCTAGGGACACTCGATGTACTTGTTCAAAACAAGAATAAAGCTAAAACTCATTTAATACTATTAGTCACTCATTGTCGATTTCTGAGGCAACTATTTGATGGCAGAGAAGCAGCGCCTAAAGATAATTTGTACTCAGTAAAATTTCGCGAATTATTTTATGGCAAGCCGTTCAAAGTAGTAAGCGACCAAATCCATTTTTGCTAGCCTCCTCTATTGAAGAACTCCTAGGGTCGACTTTTTAGCTGTATTTTGCGACTGTGAGAGTCCAGCACGGCTACGGTTAAAAAAACGGGATAGAAAAACTCCAATAGTAATTTGATGATCCCCTGTTGAATCGTTGGTCGAGGATAGTTAAAATAATGCTATTATTGGTTCCTAGGACCTTTTTTACACAAGCGGAGCTCTCGGATAAAACTCTGCCAAGCTTTTGAAGGCCTTATAAAGTAGCTGTGATTCACTGTTCATCATTCTTCAAACGGCCATCACCTGCATCGTGCCTTCAAAGTAGCGTTCGCTTAAGAAGGAATTTTGATGTTACATGAGCTGCATAGCTTTAAATACCTTTTCGCCTCAGCAGCGAAATGTGCCGAATTATGACGATAGTGCAAGTGCTGGGCCCTCACATTCAGCGACCCCCCTCAAAGAATTCATGACTGGTGCTACTAGCCTCGACTAGGTGTCGAAGCCACACACTATGCTGAGGCCTGCCGAAATAGTTGGCGCCAAAAGGCGTCACCAACCAGGCCGGTGAATTTTCTAATCTTGTGCAACAGCCACCTAAGCCTTTCGCGCGGACTTGAATTGAGATAGTCGGCTCTTTCGCCATATCAACTTCAGACAACTTCCGTTCAGAGTGACGACTGATTGTCTGATCAAGGCGAAAAAGCCTCACAGACACCAAGGTTATGCACAGAGAAGCAGCGAAGTACCGACGCCTGACGCTATAACCTTCGGCGGCGCGGAATGAAAGAGAGCCGAAGTAACTCAACATGGGTGTGGACGCTGGCACGAAAATGTGAGCTGAGAGAAAAACTGTTGCGCCACTGTTTGAGGCCCCATATCACGCTGCGACGAGTTGGCGAACTTAATACGAAGTGGTTTTGTACAGCTCTACCCGCTCAAAGCCACTCGGCGCACGGTCAGATGCTTTGCAAATTGGGCGGCTCGAACCATATTCGAAGCGCCAGTCAACTCTGAGTAAACACTCGTTATTTTCTTGTTTTTGTGCTCCAGTTTATCCCATTCATTAATGTGTAAAGGAGATGCTGTTTTTCGCCATAGGTAATACCGCGAAATATTCTGTTTTTTTTTTAATATTTGAACAGCGGAATGAAACAACGGAACACGACGAATGGACACCATTGCGTTGTGCTCCGTTCTTTTATTGCGCTGTTCTAATATGAACCAGTACCAATTTGCCCAGTTCGCAGCCTTAATGAATGTTTTTTTCATGGTTATTTGGGTACTCCCCCCCCCCCCCCCATCCTGGCACCTAGCCTTAACACTTTGTGTTTTAAAGAATGGCCCGGAGAGCTCTGGAACTGTCGTGATTACGCGCGACAATCCTTGCGTGTCATATGTTAAAGGTTCATTGCCCTTGAAATTAAGTGCGTTTAAGAATTCATGACACTCTATTCCATACAACCGCTTTGTGGACTCTAGAAGAGCAGAAGTGGTGGCTAGATTTAATACAAGCTACCTCCCGCTTTTCCCCGCAAGAGCAGAACTGGAGCCTTCAAGGAGACTACGAAAAGCTTACACTATGTCTGCCCAAATCGTCAACTATGCGAAATATGGATAAAAAGAACGCTAGCGCGCAGACTGCGTGGTGCCACAGATGCTTCACTGTGTTTCTTACATACGGGTTATGACGTCACTACGATATACGAACTGCTGAGCTGAGTTCATCGTAAAGATGAGTTCACTGGCGAACTCCACCGCTTGCACTCGCGGCGATGTAAAATCAATTGATCCTTGCGTTTAAATATAATACGTCGGTATGACGTATCATTCGTAAACAGAGCGCTGGCTCATTAGCTATCTAAACCACGTCCCAGCATCTATCACCATCGTCGCTATACAATCGGGGTGGTGAACCAGCTCATTACCACCCTAGCTTACTTGCTCACACCCCTTCTCATCTTCTTCCTTGACTCCATCCGTTTGTGACCGGTAAAACAGAGCGTAAGCGTGCAAAATCTGGCCCGGAGCTCAACGAACCCAAGACTTAGTACTAATAGAGCGACTGGCTCGTTGAAATGAAATGGTCATAACCAGATTGCGAAAGGCGCTGCTTAAAAGATGCACAATTAAAATTTGGACAGTCTTTCGTTCTTGTTTCTATGCTATTCTATGGTATCCATCCTATTTTCTGAATGCGTCATTTGCCGGCACCTTTACTGTACCGTCAGCGGGAACGTAGTACCACCATCCCTAAATTTAGCTGGTATTGTTTCAAAGTGACACTGTGAAGAGGTCACGGTGATGATGCTCGCGGAATGCCTCATATAAGTAGCTTTCGCGAAAATGTACATAATTAGGGCATCATATGCAAAGAAGACATAACTGTGCTCCTTTAATGAAACTGTTGCGATTTAAGCGAAGGCAAGCGTAGCGAAAGGCGGCAGGGGATCGCTGAATGTCATGATATTAGGAAATTTATGGGGATTGGGTGGCCACAGCTGCCGGAGGATATGGTTAACTGAAGAATAGTGAAAGAGTTGCTTTTCTCTTATTTGACGTAGTTAGCCTAGTCAGGATTGCCATTCGACACCTAAAAGTGTCCCAGTGTTGTTTTGCTGGTTGTGTCACTGCTGTGCTCGAGTCGAGTTCGAAATTTCCCTTCTGTCGCGTGCTCAGTTAGGTCACAAAACATTTTTTTCGTTAATAATAATAATAATTGTTTTTTAGGGAAAGGAAATGGCGCAGTGTCTGTCTCATATATCGTTGGACACCTGAACCGCGCCGTAATGGAAAGGATAAAGGAGGGAGTGAAAGAAGAAAGGAAGAGAGAGGTGCCGTAGTGGAGTGCTCCGGAATAATTTCGACACCAGAGGATCTTTAACGTGCACTGACATCGCACAGCACACGGGCGCCTTAGCGTTTTTCCTCCATAAAAACGCAGCCGCCGCGGTTGGGTTCGTTTGAGACAGTTTTTTCCATGGCCAACCCAGCATCTAAGATCATTCCTGGTATATTTGTTACTGCGCTTGAAGCAATCTTCCAAAGTATTCCGCCCAATCATTGTATTTTACGCGCGCACGGCCACTGGCACGATGCTCTGTCAACAACCAAAGGTTCACGCATTAAGATATAAATGTTTTGCAATGTTAGCGGATTACCATTGTCATCAGGAAACACACAAATCACTAGCTTATCTCGCCATAAAGCTACGGGACTAGTGTAACATTTCCGTAAATACACATTTGAACGGTTCTTCTTGCCTGTCGACTATAGACTATAATTTTAGCACGCACACGATCTCTACTTATAAAATTGAGCAATATATCGCCGAGTTAAAATATAGGCACAATCTAATGCAAGGTAATATGGGCGGGTATTTCTATTTCAGATCCAATCGTGTACGTTTTGTTCCAAGACGCATAGTTTCAGGTTGCTCGTTTCTTTGAAAATCTGGAACATAAATGGCCGGATTCAGATCGAAGGTGAAAAGCATGAGATAAAGTTATTTAGCAGATCACGCTTTTTACACCACCGCGGTACTTTCCCTCTACTAAATGCGGCAAGGTACCTTCTCAGTACTTTTCTTAGGTGAAAAGCCAGCGAATTGCTGTCACGTTGCCCACAACTCAAGTTGAATACACTAGGATCTGCCCGGAACATCGCACATCTACATCTCAATTAACGCCTACCAGCTTCCTGTGATTTTCAACGCACCCCATCCAAGCTGCTCATCTCAGGCGCTGCGTTTCGCCGGGAAGTCGGGAACCGGGTTGCTCAAAACTGGATCATTTATCAAGTATTTCTCAGCATTTCAAGACTGTCCGCTCGCTTTTCTAGAATTATTGAATGTCAGGCCGAGCATGATGAGAAGGAGGAGGCGTTATTTACTACGCCAAGCAATAAAGAACGCTTCCTCCTTCTAATAAGCCATGTAGCGGCAGATGACGCCAACGAATTCAGTTCGACATTTCTTTTTCGGATCTTCCCTTACTGCTAATAAACATGAGGTTGAATTGCAAATGGTCAGATATTTTCAAAATCACAGCGCAAGAAAGATAAGGCCCGGAAAACAAACGGGACAGCGCAGTATTGTCTCCTTTGTTGTCGTTTTTTTAGGGCGGGGGGAGGGGAGGGGTGAATATGTTTCCAATAAACTGAAACCAAATAGCCCAAACCAAGCTTTTCTCGGATATTTCTGCTTTTCGTAACAAAACACTTAGGGAGACACTTCAGCTTCGCCGTCAGGGTGCGAAGCAACATAGTTAGTGTTTTTAAGTTATTGCTTCATTCCAATTGCGCGCACTGATTAGCATGACGCAGTAGGCATCCTGCTGCATGACGTAAAGGTAGCGTGCCTGCCACACTATGCTAAGTTCATGGATTCGGTATCGGACTAATTATATCAATTTTATTTTGAACATGATTGATTTCCTGTACATCCTTAGATGTCCTAATGAAATTTTAGTGATGCTCTGACCTCGTCATCAAAATTTAGGTTTTTTATTCATTTTTATTCCACAGCTCAGCGTAGGACAACTTGGCGTTTTGGATCAATAGGGGTTTTCTGGACATCTCAAAAACCTACGCAAAAGCCAACAACAAGGTGGTTTTTTAGATGGACGGCAGCTTAATGCTGCGGTGTAAAAAGTGCCGTACTTTATTTGAATCTTGGCGTCCCGAAGATATACAAGGGCGGCAGAGTGCCATGTGCGGCTTTTCATTGCGAGTTTATCGCAGTTCTGCACGTGAGAGGAGACGCGCTTGCTTTAGCGCTCCTTTCTAGAAACAACGGAGAAAGCTTGTAAACAAGTAGCGTTAGTGCAGTTCTTGTGCTCGTTCACTGTGACGCTAGGGATGGGCCGGCCCCGCCCCAGGCCGGAGTTTTCGCTCACTTTGAAATAACAGAAAAAATCTGAGCAGAACTGTAATGTAAGATATGTCGGAGACGACTTGCTGGGGTTCTGATGCTAGTCCGAAGCGGAGTGGAGTCGTAACCGGCGAAGGTGATTGGTCGAAGCCCTGTTGTCATTTTGGACAACCGCCCTCTGAGATAAATGACGTCATGTGGCATTTTAACTAGTGCCATTTTTTTTTAATTTTGGAGGCGAGGTACAAATCCTATTCAGGTATTGCGTCGGGCACCTCCCAAAGAAGAACTTGTGTGCACCTAGTTGGGCATACCTAAAAATAGAGAAGCAGTAGAGGTGGCTCAGTAGTTATTGCGGTCGGCTGCTCACCCGAGAGTACCGGATTCGATTCTGGCCGCACTGGTCGCATTTCGATGGAGGCGAAATGCTAGAGTCCGAAGTACTGTGCGATATTAGTGCACGTTAAAGAACCAGAGTTTCTCGAAGTTATCCTGAGTCCGCTACTACGTTCATCATAGCCTTAGTCGCTTTGGGACCTTAAATGGGCCAAGAGACACATTTTCAGTGCATTGTTTTGCCTGTCGGTTGGATAGAATGAGTTATATTGATGCTATTAGCATCGGTCGTACCGCGTATACTGTGGTTTTTAGTATTTTAATTAGCTCGCAAAAACAAATTCGTGCCCTGACGGTGCCACCATACAGTGGTGATTTTTAGCAGCGGATATGACATCACTTAGTGGAAGCTTGATGTTTGGACAAAGAGTAAATATACTGCAAATTGTGTTAATAACCAGAGATACGTTTTGTCAAGTTTTGTGTTTTATATTACATTAACAAAACCAACTTGTAGCACTCTAACTAACCAAGTACTGTAAAGCAAGTGAAACAAAAATACACCACCGGAGGCTCTGGCTACTTTTTCCATCGAAGAACTTTGCGCCTCTCTGTAGACATCCTACGACCTAGCACTCAACACTTATGGCTACTCTCTATATATCTGTGAGCGGCTTTGCGGAATCGATCCGATCGAGCTATTGCACTCTATAAGCGTTCGTTTAGGTCCCAAGGAAGGATGCGTTCGTTTCACAGTTAGCAGGCAGTGCGCATCATCAGCTTATGAAGGATCACCGAGCGGCGGCGCCAGATGGCGCCACGTTCCCGTCAACAGCGCGCGCTCCTTGCTCGCCGTGACCACCCAGAACAATCGATCCGATCGAGCCATTGCACTCTATAAGCGTTCGTTTGGGTCCCAAGGAAGGATGCGTTTGTTTCACATTTAGCAGGAAGTGCGCATCATCAGCTTATGAAGGATCACGGAGCGGCGGCGCCAGATGGCGCCACGTTCCCGTCAACAGCACGCGCTCCTTGCTCGCCGTGACCACCCAGAACGCTAGAAGCGACGGACGATGGTTGGCGGCAAGCAGTAGCGGTACGCGCTATGCTAAATGTGCCTGATATATTGCGCAGGCTGTCACACCGTCGCAATATTTCGCGCTCGAGTTCGGATTCATAATTAAGGAAACGCCGCTGATCAGTGTTCCCTTCTGCGCCATCGAGGTGACGATGAACCATCGCAGGGTCAGCTGAGCGTTCACATGGTCGTTGTAACCATGCAAACGGCGCTGCCAGCCTTGGCATGAACAAGCTACAGAAAACAGGAAACCATGGAGTGCAAGCTTCTGCCACGTGCTCAGATAGGCTATTTTGATTAGTCGCACTAGGTGTCGTCGTTGGGAGAGTGAAATGGGAATGAGAAGCTGCGCGAAAATCGATTTGGGAGCAGCATTTTGTTTGCTTGTATTTTGAAATTTCTTCATTGAATAACTACCGTTTCTATGCATTGATTCTCGCAATTAATTTTTGAGACAGCATCTGTGCGACATAAAGAATCAATCTGAAGTGTAACCGGCATCCGTTCAAGTGGTGTTTCGCAGCCCCTTCAAACCCCATAAATCAGCTAAAAATGGAGTAGCCGCAGGGGGGTTCACGGCATCAAGGAAAATATTTTCAAATATTTCCTGTACAGAAAGCTATCTCATTTCAGTCTTTCGGCGTCTCCACAAACTTATAAATCCGAAAACACCAGAAGGCTATAAAACATGGTAGAGTTCTAACCGAGTTAAACCGTGTAAATGTGCTAAAGCATGTGTTTAGCCTTCTCGGCTGATGATTATGCTTTGCTGGGTCATTGGCACGTCTGGGAACAATATTGAATTCAAGTTAAGGTCTGACCGAGATTAAGCTGACCTGATTTGTTAACGCCGCGGACGAAAGTAGATGATAACGAAGATGTGAAATGCCCAGCGCGAGAGTGTGTTGCAGTTTAACAAGATGCGTGGTTGGCTGCGGCGATAGCATAGTGCCCTCGTGCAGTGCCCAGCGGACCAGATATATTCGCTGTGCCGTGGCTTTGAATCCCAGTGACGTCAATATTTTTTTTTCAAGGTTTAAGCGATGAATCGGCCTTTGTAGCTTTTTTGGTGAAGTAGAGCATTCTCTATAAAAGACGAATCTTTTCTGTGGTTATGAGTGACTCTGCGTACTATGGTGTTCCAGAATAATTTACTTCATATGGAGTTGTCGAATGTGCGCTATACAGCACAGCACACTGGCGTACTAGCATGGCACCTCCACTAAAATAAGGCATGAGATCTCGGGTTTTAAGTGGCAATCATCCGTTCAGCAATCAAAAGCCAAAACGAATATGTAATTGATCTGCCTAAATCTGATCTTCTTGAGACTAAATTTTCCTGGGTAGATTACGTTCTTTCATTTGACCAATTTAATCTTCTTTGACTGGCATCTTCCGCTGGTGCACACGAGTTTCTTATAATAACCTTAATTCTCATCTCATCCGAAGAGGCGAAAGTTGGCCATATATACACCCTTACGGTCTTACTAATTCCCTCTGGTACCATCAGGTGCCAGGAGCACTCTATGCCTCACCCTTCAGGTCAGCTTCCTCTTAGCAAGTTAGTTCTGCTGCGAAATTGTCTAAGCTATGCAACCTGTGACTGTTCAGGTCGCGAAAACGCGCGGTGATGCAGGATATTAACTGTCTGTTGAGTTTTGCAATAGAGGCTACTTGTTTATGTGCCTACTAGCATAGCCCTTGAGGTCTTGGGGGAGATAATAGAATATATGATGCAGTTTAGGACGCCGTGAGCCGCAAAAACAGTTTTTCTAGAAATCGTAGTCCGGCTTCTCTTCCTTGTTGCTGTAATATCATAGTGAATTTTTGACGTTATAAAAATTACCGTTGTGGAATGAAACTTCATAAAAGTAGTGGAAAGGTATTTAGATTGGAAACGAGGTGGGTGATTTAATGCAGCGTTGCAGAAGAAATATCAAAATTGATGGCATCCTTGGTGTAACTAATCACTGCAACTTTAATCTTCTTGTGCCAAAAAGAACGTTTGCGTTGACTGATTTATAGGAGGGCTTATCTCTCTCGCTGAGCGACAAAAGCCACATCACTAGCCTTCCATATCGAGTCACAGGAAAAACATGTTTGGAATAAACAGTTGCTGCAAGCCTAAATATTTGAATTTCTGTTTTATGAAGAGCATTTGTTTGGAGGTGTCAAGTGGATCAGACATATTGGACGGTACTAACAAACACAGGAAAAAGAACGTTCAAGTTTAGTTTGATCTTAGCATTACCAGCTAACAAACAAAATTTGCTTTGTAACTCCGCATTTGTAACTCCGGGCGGCCATTATGAGTTTTTTCAGATGCCATTTCGTTTGTATAAATTCTTTTGGGGTAGCCATATGTGCGCTCAAGAGCTACTGCTTTCCTGCCTGATGCTCATTCCACGGGAAATTTTGTGCGTTATCTGGTAATGGTAAAATAAAACTTATCTTCAACGTTCTGTTTCCTGTGTTCTTAAGTACGGTCTAATACATCTTACTCAATTGACACCTCCAAAGAAATGCTCTTCATAAAATAGGTCAAAACTTAAGGCTTGCAGGGACTGTTTATTCCAAGAATTTTTTTCCTTTGACTCTATATGGCCAGGTGATGTGGCGTTTGTCGTTTAGCGAGTCATATCAGTCCTCTTATAACGCAGTCAAAGCAAATCTCTTCTCGAGAACCCTTTTCTGACAGCCGGAGATTAAATTTGCAGTGATTAGTTACCCAAATTATGCAACCAATTTTGATCTTTCTCCTGCAACGCTGCATTAAATCACCCACGCCTTTTTCAATCTACTTAGCTTTCTGGTTTGGTTTATGGGGGTTTAACGTTCCAAAGCGACTCAGGCTATAAGGGACACCGTAGTGAAGGGCTCCGGAAATTTCGACCACCTGGGGTGCTTTTACGTGCACTGACATCGCACAGCACACGGGCCTCTAGAATTTCGCCTCCATCGAAATTCGACCGCCGCGGCCGGGATCGAACCCGCGTCTTTCGGGCCGGCAGCCGAGCGCCTTAACCACTCAGCCACTGCGGCGGCTCGAATTAGCTTTCTGCTCCTTTTATTACTTTTCATTCCAGACCGCCAATTTTTACAACAGAAAAAAATCACTATGATATTATCGCAACAAGAGAGATAGGCCAGACTAAATTTCCTAGAAAAACTGTTCGCGAGGCTCAGGGCGTCCTTAACTGCATCATATATTCCAGTGTCTCTACCAAGAACTCAAGAGCTATGCTAGTAGGCAAATAAACAAGTAGCCTCTAATGCAAAACTCAACAGACAGTGCATATCCTGCATCACCGCGCGTTGTCGCGACCTGAAGAGTCAAAGGTTGCATACCTTAGACAATTTCGCAATACAACTAACGTGCCTAAAAGGAAGCTGACATGAAGGGTGAGGCGTAGAGTGCTCCGAGCATCTGACTGCTCTAGAGAGAATTAGTAGGACAGTAGGGGTATATATATGACCAGTCGTAGCCACTTCGAAGAAATTGAGATTTAAGGTTATCATAAGAAAATTGTGTTTATCAGCAGCCGATGCCTGCCGAAAAAGACTAACTTGGTCAAATGAAAGAACATGACATACCCAGTAAGGTTTAGTCGGAGGTAGATAAGATTTTTGCAAGATCAATTCCATAGCCGCTTTGGCCTTCGATTGCTGAACTGATGATTGCAGTTTCAAACTCGACCTCTGTGCAGGCATCGGTGTAATTTGCAGGCCGGAAAATCTGACGCACACATACAAAGAACATTAAAGAACTGTTTGTGCGTCACAACACAGCGATATATCCATAAAATGAAGATATTCCTAATGATATATTAAGATTAACAAAGTTCAAAATTTCTTCTCAAGGCATAGCTTTTTTTTTTCGAAGTGGACAAACTTCATTTAAACATGTCTTAGCAAATGGCACTTTAGGAAAAATTTTGCATAGAAAACAATTAGCGTTTTAAGGCCGGAATGCACACTCTCCGAAGCACGAGGGAATTTTCGTTGACTTCGGGCTTCGGGCTGAACATGCGATATGTAGATATGACAAGTGGTTAAAAATGGCCTGGTTGTTTCCCTTCCTACCCGCAGCTGCTTTGGGAGCTGCGGAACACACACTTCGGTCGTTCTAGACACGTGTTTGCCCTCCGTACACAGGAGGATAGACACCGCAAGCTCTCATGGCATTCAAACTGTGAGTGTTTGCTACGTGGGCGGCGATTCGGTTTCGTACCTCAGCCATGGAATCGGTTGCTTTGTGCTGGCTGCGGGCGTTATTAAACTGAAAATTGTTTGTTTCTTAATTATTATCACTTTGTGCAGACTTGAACGTTATGAACTTGCAAATTGTATGCTTCTTTATTTTTAGTACTTGCTCATGCAGACACGCGCATACATGGAGGACATCAGCATGTGAAGCTCTATGTGAGCGCTTTGTCTTGCATGTTTTCTGCGCAACGGAAAGGATAGCATGGTTTTAGATTTTCTGAAAACATCTGAGAGGTACCACCTATCTATGCGCTATTACCTCTAATTCAGTTCATTACAGAAGGAACCTTCCCAGCGCGGCTCATTGCGCGCGCACTACATGAGGCGCCGGCGCCCGTGGCAGGTTTTTCCGAGAGAGAACCTTGCCAGCTGAAGCGTGTTCACTGCAGTTCAGCGGAAGGTACCCTCATTCGGCTACGCTTACAACCAGGAGAAAGTATTCTGAACGTAGAAATCGTGGCAACCAAAGCAGAGCCAATCACAAGGAATGCCTGCGATCACACTTACTGCGTAGTTAGTCCATCAAAGCGCGATAATCTGCAGCAGAATGTGCCATTTTATGAGAAATTCGAGCGCAATTTTACACTCAGATGGGGTGTTGACTGAATTCATTAGACGGCCACAGCTGCTCCCATGCTTTTGAGCATCCTTCGAAGCATACGTGTTCAGTTCACGACATTACAACCAAAGAGCACACGCTGACGTTATCGTCACGCTTGTATACCTGTACATACGTGAACATGGCCAGCAGTTGGTTCTAGAGTCTGCGTATCGGAAACTTTGCGTAATTTCTTTCGCCACCTACAGAGCTTGCAACTGGACACAGCAAAGCGCGATGCAGCGGCGAGACATTATCGAAGTAGGGGGAGGGTAGAGGCGGCCTGCACTTCACCTTGTCGCCATAAACACTGATCTGTTCACTTAAGCTTTTCGGTTTCCAGGCGTGTTTCCAATCTTTGAGGGCGGCGCTTTGATTGCTTGGGTTGCAATGTTGTTATAGAAGTGACTTCATGGCAGCTCAATTTTCGCAAGCGCTTTAAATGTGGTAGGATTGCGGGAATTTCATCTTCGTTTATCTCAGCAACCCAGCCACCTTTCCGCGCAGAAAAAAATGTCGGCAGTGTTCCCGACGAATTGTCTATCCGTCTTGAGTAGTGTGATATTTGCCTTGCATTTGACATTTGCCTTGTGTGGGATATGTGCCTTTAAACACACAGTGGCTCAGACCTTGTTTCGTATATCAGTCTTGCCAAAAAAAAAGCCTTATGGGCTCATGCATGGACATATGTTATAGGCTTTCAAGCAAATAGAATTACCTAATATACGCGTATAAGGTGTTTCACCTAATACTTTAAAGAAGTTTTAAAAATAGGCTTTTTGAGCAAGAAGATTACCTTTTTCAGCGTAGTATTATCAGGGGTGTGGTGCATCAGATTACAGCTACAACTTGCGAAATAGCAGGACGCTTAACTAATATTGAAAAGTTGACTTTTTAACCATTACTGTTAGGCTCTTTAATTATTGAGAGGCATGTAGACCACCGTAAGTAATATCTAAAGCAGTTTTTAGAATTTCGAAACGCGGATTCCCTCGGCGCTGTGCCCACAAATTTTCCTGCATCGCGTCGAAATGCATGCGCTTTCCAGAATCAGTGCACAAAACTCGTTGAAATAGCCAAAATTTGTTGGGCCCCGGCGCCAAGGCTAACCGAATTTTCAAGATACTAAACACTGATATGAATATTGCTTACCGTGGACTACACGCCTCTCAGTAGCTGAGGAGCCTAATAGTAATAAGTAAAAAGTTAACTATTCACTATAAGTTAACCAGCCTGCTAGTTTGCACGCCTTAGCTGTGTTCAGATGTACAGTCTTGACCAGAATTCTTAACGAAATGAATGTTCATAGAATGCTCCGTGTAGCGGATCATTCAAAATCCAAGCCAAGCAGGAAGCTTCACTAGCGCAAGAAAAACCTTCTGATAGCATTTCCAGGTCATTCGTTCTTTAATAGTGACGTAATGGCTATGTTATGCGGCTGAAGCGGAAATCCTTTGGCTGAAGTCTTTTCACCAAGACTGTACGTACCACACCGCTCACAATGCTGTGCCGAAAACAGCATTCTTCTAACTCAAAAGCCCTCAAAAGCCAAATTGCATTAGCAATTTTAGCACTTTGCTTGGGTAGTTTAGTACTTGGCGTCTTGAGCATTATAGCGCAACGGATGTTCTCTGCCTTTGTAAGACTCCTGCGAAAGTGTTCATTTGAATCGCACTGGCGATAAAGGTTTGTATACTCCTAGGTTTTATCACAAGTGCGATTATTATATATATTTTATTTCCTTGAGCCCTGGCGCTTTCGCATCGAGATTCGCATATGATTTTAAAGCAGATGAGTTCTGCATACTTCTAGTTTTATTACCTTTACAAGCATATGCAAACCTTAGTGCGAAAGAGCTGAAATACCCGTTGCGACAATTTTGTTTTTTAGAGCGAAATATCTACTTGATCATTACCAAACCCGCAAAAGACAATTCGTCGCTGAACCGTCCCCTTTGACCTTGACGTTGCATACAGAAATATTGCAGCGACTGGGATTCAAACTCGCGGCGCCGAGAACACATCACCTTCGCTGGCCGCTGCACGAGAGTACTATGCTGTCGCAGCAGCCGATCGCTCCACTTGTTGTTGTTGCCCTCAAGAGGATAATGCTGCAACACACTCTCGCGCTGTTCATTTGACACTGTCGTATCATCAACTTCCATCTGCGGCTCGAACAGATCAGGCCAGCATAACCTCAATCAGATCTTAACATCACTCCAATATTGTTGCCAGATGTGCGGACGACTCAGCAAAGCAAAAACAAGCCAATCAGGCAAACCGCATTCTTCCACACGTCAACTCGGTTTAACTCCGTTAAAATCCTATACCATTTTTTTTTATCTCAGGAATACTTACCTTTAAAGCCAAGGAAAGAGTCGTCGTCATTGCGTTCGTAGAGAATATGGGGAACATTGCCGTTGGCGGTCCTTTCTTGCCCGTGCAGCGGTTTTATTCTCAGCTTTAGGCCGAGAAGCCTTCCTGTTTCGTAGAGAGAAACGCAGTATTTTCTTTAAGATTTACTTCGGCGCAGATTGTGCCAATGTATTGCCAATTCCGCTTTCCTTAATTACCCTATTATGGCGTTCTAAAGGCCACTATCTTCATCTTGTATTTCCTGAGATTTACTGGCCTTTCATGAACAAGATCTACATAAATATCACCGCGAACGAAAGCGTTGCATGAGCCGACACGAAGTCAGGTGGCCAAATAAGATAATGAAGTTTTCAGTGATAACCTGCCCTCAGCTGGCACAAGACAGAGTTAATTTGAGGCCTCTGAGAGAGGCGCCCTTACTGAATTGTTCTATGTGAGCCACTCGTATGAAATTATTTAAATACGGAGTCCGTGACATAAGAAAAAATATATGGAAATCTATATATTGTCTGTATGGGGTCCGTATGCTTTCAACGTAACTTCTATACAATTTCCATACAATGTACGCGACGTCAATTGGATTCCGTAAATTTCTATAGATGCTTCCATGCAGCCCATACCCACTCCATATGCTCCATACTGACTCTATAAAATTTATTAAGGAAACGTGTGCACTTATGAAACTCGTCATATCGAAATTTTCAGTAGCCTTAGTGCTGCAGTTGGTGTAGTTAGACTGGTGGTTATGATAGACACGTTTTTAGATATGCAGCAGCTTAGACAAATAAAGCGATAGAACTTAGTGCAACTTTATATTAAAAACTGATCATTTCAATTGTGCATCGGGTTTAATAACTTCCCCAAAAAATATAGAATTAGTACACACAGGAATAACTGAGGAATAATAATCAGTGCAATGAAATGGGAAAAGCAGGATATCACCTGCACATAGCTCGCAGACAAATACGTCTATACTACGGTCGAGTTGAAGCACGAGTAACAGCACTTTCCCGAACAAACGTTCACGGGCCGACTCTTCTCGGAAGAATTTCATTGTTTCTCTGCCTCGTGACCCAGTCGCTTGTTACTGTTACCAGCGGGTATAGGATCCGCGTCCTCTCACATCTTGGCACTCTATCGGTGACTGCTGTACGCTAATCACCCGCAACAATTTTTTTTCCGCACGCTCGTGCTCCGCATACTTTTCATCGGCAGAGTACCCGCAATCAGAGTTTTAACTGTAAGCACACGTCATACCACTCTCAGTCCGTTTTCTTCAGACACCATAACAGAAGATAAAGAATGGGCATCTTGATAGAGGTCTTCCTCAAGTGTTTCGCCGTCCAACTGAAATGGAGAAATGTTTACGTCTGGAGAAGTGGATATGTGAATGTATCATCGCAAAGTTAGCTCCTGTTCAAGAAGTATTTTTGGAGTTGCACGCAGGTTTCTTATTTTCCATCAGCAAGCTTTCGTCAGTGAAGAACAGAATAATTTGTTCAATTTTCTGATTTGCACACCATGCAATAAAATGCAGCTTCGCATTGGGCGTGGATGGAAAAATCCCTTTGTGTCCAGTTATCAAGAGGTTCACTGGCTGCAGTCGGTACGCTTCGGCTGTTCCTTAGTAGGTGGATATCAGAGAATTAAACCACTTAGGATTTACGAGCAGATCATTAAAATATATTCCTCCCTGAGCGTGCTTTCTAACACGAAGGTTATACCCAGTGATCGCTAGAAGCAGGTAATTTTCATAACCGAGAACTTGTGTTGAAGTCGCTTTCGTCACTGGTATGATGTACCCGGTCACAACCAACAGGATCTCTCTGATTAGTGTGAAAGTTTCTTTATCTATTGAACTGCGACCGAATTCTCAATGCGGAACCGAAGACTTGGCCTGCACAGGAAAAATAAATTCCAGCGGTGTCCATCAAAGAAGTCGCCACTGAAGATATATCAGCGGTACTTCTCGGAGCGTAGATCAAGCACCACCCTAAATATACATGCTTGACCAATTGATGATATCCTTCCTGAATTCTGAACATCATGCTTGTAGGTCATTGTGAATCCTCACTTTCGCGATCTCCTGACGTCACTCTTCTAGCTTTTATCTTTCTTTTCCACTAGCAGAAGCCGCTATGCTGCCGACGCCATCCGTTCCTAAGCCATTACGAGCCACTACGAGCTCCTACTGGCGCACTGAAATGCGACAAAAATTTAGGAATGGAACGGTTTCTTAAAGAAAAGTGCCCTCTTCTTAGATGTGTCAGCAGGACTCATCTGTTCGGTCTAAAAGACCGTAGAGTACTTACGTACTGAATCTCAGCATCCTTACATTTTTCGCGCGTTTTTTTTTCCACAGCAGTTAACTTTAAAGGTCTCATTAGAGTGTGCTTCCGTTTAGAGCGACTTTCATCCGCGTTATCTCAAGCACAGACTCATCAAGTTTGTCTCAGAGCCGTACATGGCACAAACACTACGAAGTTTCATTGTGCATTCGAGAAATAAAAGCAATTTTCCAGTACTGAAAACAATGCGTGCAATATTCATACAACAAAATGTAGTTTACTGATGAATAAAGAAGTTTTATGGAACAAAACAGCCGTACCTGTATTCCTGCCAATAGCAGCGCATAATAAACTATATACAACGCTGTCAGGACAGTGTGTCAGGGCTCGGACATCGAAATTATTCAGTGGTTACTGGGAGCCAGGACCTGTCTTTTGATAGATGCACCGTTTCTGTTCTTGGTGGCTGGTTTTAGAATGCCCATGTGCAGAATACTTTATACTCAAAGCGGATGAGTCACACTATACAGGAGCTAAAACAGCCCTGTGGTTAAGCATGGCTGCAATTTTTCGGAGCATCGTAGAAACAGTGACGCCCCTCTTAACAGCACGCTACATTTGCCGCCGGTGCGAGAAGGAAAGATTTCTGTACTCCCCCTAGTTTTTGTCATAATTTGTTAATTATTCTTTCTGCACGTAAATTCTCCCATAATACATTAAGAAAACTTATTTCACTTAAGGTGCTAGCTTGAGACATTACCTTGTTTGATTTACACAACGCACTACAAGACACATCTAGTTTGTTTATTTAATAGGCACCCTCAATGTTCAAAGATAGATTTTCACTATATGAACGTGTTCTTTTCGAAAGAAACTGGACAAAACCATTGCTCCAAGAAAATATTTGGCACACTTACGTAGGTGTGTTGCATGACATCTCCTTGGTATGTGCGAAGCAAAAGCTCCTTATCTACAACGGAGCTTTTTTCCAAGTTCAGCGTCAGATCCTTTGTTATTTGAATGATTTTCAGTTCATTACTACTGCTACGATTCTCAAGAATTCTCGGATGGACGATGCTTTTGTGGCCAGGTAATGAAGAAAACAAACGGTCAGTGCACCATGACTGTCAAATAACTAAAAATAAATAAATCTTTAATTGGTAGGCAGGCAGGCAGCTGTAATGACAAACTACAGCACACTAAGTTACGTGCAACCTCCCTACATGAGAGAAAGTAATATGAATATGGCTGAAGGTAGAAAAACGTAGAGGGTTAATAATCGGGGACAGCCAGATCTCGCCAAAATAACGTTAAAATGTGAAGGCGTAAAATTAAATGTATTGTCGGGACTTAAATTTAAATTAAATTTTATTTCACACATTTTAACATTATCGATAATGCACAATCCGCTGGCAAGGTAATCTTAAACAACAGGTTGATGTGGTGCTTCTAACCTTCTAAAAAACGTTGAAGCAGGGCGAAGAGACAAATTCAAAGAAAATATATACAAAAAGTTTCGAAGGAAAGGAATTGCAAATAATACAAGTACAGTCCCAGCCCACATATAACGAACTTGATCGTCACGTGGCATTTGTTCGTTGTATCCAAAGTTCGTACTAAGTGGACCACCTATAATACGGGAAAAAAAGAGCAAGCGAGACGAAAGTTCACTTCATTTTTGAAAAAAAGTCCGTGATGCATACCTGCTTCTTCAAAGCTGATCGCTTCACTGCCGTTTCTAATTTTTCCAGCGCGGTAATATGTTCATCGCCAAGGCCTCTGCTGCACACGAGTTCCTTAAGCGACGCGATGTAACCGATCACGGTTGAAGCGTTCACAGCAACCGGCGGACATCGTCCTCGTCGGTCTCTGGGCAGTCAGGAAGGGCTCGCACTTCACGCACAATAGCTTCGTCAGTGCATGGCTCCGCAATGTCGGCGTCGTCATCAGCAGAAACGAAATCGTCCCAGGCAACGTCAGGTCCGGCCAGCTGCGTGTCAATGACGCGTTGCCACAAGTCCTCGTGCGACCGGCCTTCCGGTGGGTGATCTATGGCGTCCCTCGGTGCCTGGGCCCATAAAACCCGCCTTGCGGAAGCAATTTTCTATGCACTCCGCGGTGAGTTCCATCCACGCCGCTTTGAACATGTCCACGGCGGCAAGCAAGCTGATGCGAACTGGCAATGGCAGCATCAATCGCGATCAACAAGCGTTGGATTGACGCGCCGCCGGTAGCACACCTTGAACGCATGAATGATGCCCATATCCAGCGGCTGAATTTTGCAGGTTGCATTGGGAAGCAAGAAGAGCACTGTCACCGCACTCAAGGAAGGTTGCCCATGGTGCGCCGCACAGTTATCCAGCACGAGCAGGACCTTCCTGTTTTTTTCGTGCCATGTCGCGGTCGAACTCGACAAGCCACTCGGCAAATAAGTCACGACTCATCCAGGCTTTTGTATTGTTCCTGTAGCGTACGGGCACGTAGCTTCCAAAGCATCGCGGCTTACGTGACTTGCCAATGACAAAAGGCAGCCGCCGGTCACTGCCGTCCATATTGACACACAGAGGAACGGTTATGCGCAACTTGCTCTTCTTCCCTCCTGCGCACTTGTCGCCTTTCAAGGCATGCGTTTTAGATGGCAACATCTGATAAAACAACGCAGTCTCGTCGGCATTGTAAACGTCCCGTGGAGCATAGCTCGTGATTGTTGGGAGGTTGTCGGAAAGCCACGTATCGACGTCCTCGTTGTTCACAGACGCGGCCTCGCCGACGACCGCCTTGAAAACAATTCCGTGGCGAGTCTTAAACCGGTGGAGCCATCCATTGCCTGGGCTGAAATCGGGAATGTCCAAAAGGAAGGCGAAGTCTTTAGCCTTGGAGAGCATCAGCGGTCCACTGCTCGGAATGTTGCGAGACCGCGCGTCAGCGAACCACTTCAGCAGTGCGTCCGCGTAGGTCGCCTTCCGAAGGCGCTTTCTAGTCGTCAGGTCGGCATTCACGGTAGCACCAAGAATCTTTTCCTTGCCCTCAGCAATGGTTGAAATGGTCGATTTCGACAGTCCGTACTTCTTGACCAGTTGGCAGTTTTTTGCACCTTGAGCAAGTTCATTAACAATGACCATCTTCGTTGCGATGTCGGCAGCTTTCCTTTTAGCACCTGAAGAGGTCGGCGTACAGTCCTCCATCGCACCAGGCGCAAGTCAAGCCCTTGGGCTTGCGCGCTGAGGCAGCCTTCAACTCCCCGATCTGGGAAAGGCACGGATGCAGCAACGATTTCAATGCAGTGCCATCGCACAGAAAGAATCGATGGCTCAATGCCCTCAGCGCGAGGTGGCAACGGAGCAACAAATGGAGAACCGGTTTGAGCCGGTAGAGTAGACGCCTGACTTTTCGGATTGGCCGACGCAGATCACGTGGCTGCATCACAGTGACGCGGGCGGCGCCACTTTCTCTTTCGTCACAGCGCGCGCGCGCTTTTTCGTTTTCATTTTCCAACGCGCGCTTTTTCTTTTTTTCTTTATTTTACCCGCAAAGGAGCGCCGTGGGACGCTTTGTGCGCTCTGTGTTCGCGTCGTGTCACGGGAACACAAAGTGCGCGAAATTCGCCTGCCGCGGGTTCGCAATCCAGCGAAACCGCACCAAACACCGCCGGCTCGGTCAACTACAGGGGCCCGACAGCTTCGCATTCGCTCTAACCGAGTGTTGAGGCCACAACAGTTCGTTCTATGTGAGACACTGTGCCATTACCCCAATATATATTTTGACGGTATCACCGCCCTCGTTCGTACTAAGCGAGCGTTCGTTATATCTGCGGCTGTTATAAGTGGGCTGGACTGTATTGGCTGTCACGAATTCTAAAGAGCTGCAAGAACATGATAAAAAATAATTCACAATTCACCGCAGATCATTGTTTCACAGACTGTCTCTGAAGAAAAACTTTCGGCGAAGCCTGCTTCGATATGAAAGTTCGCGTAAAATTCTTATTACTCTAAGAGAACGTAGAGAACTGCAAGCTCATACTGCATTTGCACAACCGATGTGCAATACAACTCAGTTTCTTAATAAAGTGGTCTTGTATTTGAAAACGACGCTTACGTTTGATGCATTCAGCCACACATGTAAGCAGCATGAGGCAAAGGGTACGCAAGCGCTAATATCAAACGGAGCTCTTCAATGGCAGCTGTAACATTATTTTTTTGGCCTTGCTTTATGAAGCTAAAATGGTCGAAAGCAGTTTTATGCTGAGCATTGTCCTTACATTTATCAGCACTGCTTGAGGCCACGGCTGTTTAATCAATTATTGTTAAGCAATGCTGCTGGTGCACTACAAAGTTAACTTTTCACTACGTCGACTCGCCCATTATACACTACATTTACACATCATATGAACTACAGATCAATTAATAGATGCAGGACACTCTAGTTCAGAACGTAGTTCGAAAGCATTCTGACGCTGTTCAACACATGTGAACATTTTATATCGTGAAAGCATATACATCAACACTGCGCACAATAAGCATACAGTGTTCTGTGCACGGAAAAATTGTGTGTGCGCTCCCAGTGAAGGTCACTATTGACGTCATTCGTTCAAAGTCTTTAGCTGCCCCGGAGTTCGTGAAAAGTCGAAGTTCGGGGTGAGATCCGTACGTATACTGCCTATTATTTATTTTCGCATAGCAATATTCGCTGGAAATGGTTGTTTTGAGTTGTGATGTGTTCTGTTGGGTTTAGCGGCACATAAGCATCAAAGCTATCATGAGCCAATCTCCAGGTAAATAGGAAAAATAGTTTCCGGCATAATTTTATAAAAGCGGGAAAAAGCAACGGTGGTGTAAGGGGTCTAAGATGCTAGTTTAAATTTGAAGCAAAGTAATAGCAAAACTAAGTAATGTACATACCATAGTCAGAAATTCTAACTAGTTAGCAAACGGATTTCTTACATTGCACGTAATCTTGTTCGCAGGAATCTACAATGTTGCTGGTTGTTCAATAGGAGTTGGCAAGGTGTGGCGGTGTGCTAAAGCTCTGGAAAAGCGTCTGCAAGCGTCAGCGTTATTTCGTGATTTCGGACATCGACAGTTATAGTCGAACCCCGCAACAACCAACGCCGCCTCAACAAAAATTTTGTTTGAACAAAATATTTCCAGTTCCCCGCCAGCTCGCCATAGAAAGTAATGGAAAAAATTTCTCATCACAACGAACCATTTTTGTGACGCGTTTCTGCTTCACCAAAATTTTTGCAATGCGATGCTCGGTTTAAAAATCTATCCTACAATAAAACAAGCATATCGCCGCCCATCTGTGTACTTCCGTAGGTCCACGCTGCTTTGTTTCACTAAACTTTCGCTGGAACCAATTGATCCACTCATTCAAACGCACATGAAGACCGCCATTGCTTGGTGGTGATGACAATCGGGCTGGCTGCCTTGCGACGAAGGCGCGGGTGCAAGCTCCTGTTTTCTTCCAAGCCCGAGCCGCAACCACTCCATCGCCAAAAGACGCAGCAGCCTGGTAACAGCAGCAGCGCGTTTGCCCTAGTATTTTTCCACTCGTGCTTGTGAGCTGCAATCGACACGAGCATGACGACTTTGTCGAGGAAGCGGAAGTTCCTTTCTCTTGAATAGAAGCCATGAATTATCAGCGCGGCATCCAGCGGCAGGAAAAAGGGAGATGTTGCGGCGGACTTGGGCATCTCACAAAGCACGCTGTCAACAATCCTGAAGTCGAAAGACGCGATAGCCCAAGCTCTTTCTTCGGGGACATCCGCGAGCAGAAAAAGCTGACACAAGCGGCTCACGAGGACCTTGAGAAGGCTCTCTACACGTGGTTCCTCGACGTGCGCGCAACGTAGATGCCGATCAGCGGAAACCTGCTGCAGGAAAAGGCGCTTGGCTATGCCTGTATGCTGGGCTTCGATGTTTTCAAAGCCAGCTCAGGGCGGCTTTCGCTTCAACGAAAATTTCGCTGCAAAGAAATTTTTCGCGCGCCCTTTCAGTTTTGTTGTAGCGAGGTGGAACTGTATCCTAAAATTTTTTGAAATCTTTGTATTTACGGAAGCTAAATACGAACCGCGTGAGTATTGAAAAACTGCATTGATAGTAATCAGTTTTTTTTACTTTCCCGATTGGTGGATTTCTGGTTAATATCTGCAGTAAAGCAACAATTTATGAGACCTTTTCACCTGTGCGAATTTTAGATATTCCAACAAGCAAATGGATACGAAAGGAAACAGCCAAGGAGGAATGGCACGTAAAAATACAGGGCAAAAATTAAGGACGGTAAGAATACATACCATCCGTTGGCGCCCGTAAAGTTATGTGAGCACAGGAACCAACAGAATCAGATTACAACAATGAATAATCGAGAACTTTCGATACTTTGGGCCACTGGAGCCTAAACAGACATCTTAAGTGGAAGGTATTTCGAGTAGGAGGTTATATTAAGTAAGCATTTTCTGCCATTGTGAAGACTTTGCATACAAACTTCATGCCTGTTTTTGATTTCTAGTTTCGTGGATACGAAAATAAACATATCCTCAGAAAACTTTCACAGTCATGCATAGAATTTTTTAACGCGGAGCTGTTTATGACTCGCTGGTAGGCTGAGCACCGACCGTCGATAAAACCTCGAAAAGGATGAACAGGACAGGAGAGAAGGCCCGAGATTCCTAAGTAGGAAGTTTTATTAAGTAAGCATTTACTTCTGTTCTAAATGACTCTAACATAAAAACTTGCAAGTCATGCCTCATTTTGAATCCAATCTGATGGATACGGAAATAAATTAATCCTTGGCGATGTCTGACACTTTTGTGTGCACTTTCTAACGCGCAGCAGTTTATGACTCGCCAATAGACTGAGCAGCGCCCGTCGTTAAAGCCTCAATGAGGGTGAGGAGGATTGGAGAGGAAAAGTGCCAGAGGGAGGAGGAACGACGGAGCGCGCAGGAGAATGGCTCCGTCTGGACAGTGAGAGCATGTCTGAAGCTACGCAGGAGCGAAGGTCACGTGTGGGATATTCTGTCCGCGGCGCAGGAGTTGTGAACTATTCCGGATGGGTAAGCATTGGGGCTGTGATGCCGCTTCGCTTCGCTAGAACAAGCCTGCTATCCAATCATTTACGTCGCTTCCTGCCTGCCACGAGTGAGCTAGGCCGAGCAGTGCTCTTTCAGCGCGGCAGCTGCTACAGATGTGCGCGTCGCGGCAGCAGAGGCGGTATGCCGCCGCGTGCAGACTCTGCAAACCGCGAGGCCGAAGCAGAATCCAATCTTCGTCGGCAGCTACTCAGACCGGTCCACCCGCTGAGGACAACGCGGAAGTGGGTGGAAAACACACGCAGCAATTCTGGACAGAAGCATTTTTCAGCGGGAAATCCGTTTATCAATGCAATCTTTTCATATAACGTAAGACTTTTTATAACAATCAATATACCCGCAGATCACCCGATGGCAGCCCTGTATTTTTTTTCTTTTCACGTATTTGCTATCGTCCAAAGCGTTCCCCATTGATTTTCTATGGCAGCCTTAACTGTTCGATGCGATCGATGGAAACACTTTAAAAGAAAGATTTTGTTACATATCAGAGTAGTGGACCATTACCTTTAATATTCCCATTGCAGTGTCGTACAATTATTCAATTTTTAAAAATGTTGCCCTGGAAGGCTGCACTTTATAAAATAATCACTAATTAATTTTTATTTCCAGACACTACTGTCTGAGCTTTGATACATCGCAGGAGTGGTTAAACAAAAGCATAATCGATGGTTTTCGAAGTGTGCAGGTGTAAGCTGTCGAAAAGAACCATCCCATTCATTCGACATCTAAGGTGCTCGGGTAACAAGGTAATTTATAGTATTCCAGGTAATATTTGAATGAAAGAAAATTAAAAGCATCTGATTCGCCGCGGTGGCATAGTGATTGCGATTATGGGCTGCTGACCCGAAAGACGCAGGATCGATCCCGGTCGCGGTGGTCGCATTTGGATGGGGGCGAAATGCTAGAGACCCTTGTATTTGCAGGTGTCAGTGCTAGCTAAAGAACCCTAGTAGTAAAACATTATCCGGTGCCCTTCGTTACGTTGTACTTTATAGCCTGCGTCGCTTAGTGACCTTAAAACCCATAAGCCATAAATCAAGCAACCCGGCGTGTCAAGCGTGGAGATTGGCAAACAAATCAAGTGGGTGAATTTATACAAGTAGACTTGTGCACAGTTTTCTGCAGCTAGATTATCCGATCAGAAGCTCGCCGATGTTCCACATATATCAATAATAAGGCAGGATAAATCTCTATGCACGAGAATTTGGAATTGCGCAGGTCAGATATGAACCTGATGACCTCTGTTTTTGTACGTTGACGCAAGTTTATCTTTGCAATCTGCAAGATGAGACGATATACGACTTTTGCGTTTTCATTAAGAGCCCTCATCATGATTTTTAAGCTGCCCCTGTTCTTTCTCGCACATTTTAAAATTTATTTTCGGCAGCCTATTTTTGACTGCACATATGAAGTGAACATCTTTGCGCCACTTTAGGTTAGAGAATAATACAACAAATTTTCTCAATTTGTGGACGCTATCCAGTGCGTGTTCCGCATTTGCACACTTCAATCTCAAGGGTTGTTTCTGAATATTAAACATCATTATCACCGATTTATTAATGTTAACCTTCATTCACCAAGGTTTTTCCTCCTCGTATAGAGCAGGAGCCCAGACAAGGTGGAAGCTTGGGGTGGGGGGGGGGGGGCATGTTTTGTCATTATCGTCACAGAGCAAAAGATCAGCACCATATCTGTGTACTCATCTCGTGCTCGTCTTGGCGCTGTAACGATAGTGACAGAAAACCTAATTATTGATTGAAACTTGATCGTGAACATTATAAGCGTTAGAATACAAGAACGCAGTCATCTGTGCACAAAGGAAGCCTAACTGGAGTGTTAGCTGTAACGGAGACGGCATAGCTAATATAAATTGTAGACAATGGGTCTAAAAATAGAATCCTCTCGAATTCCTGAAGAAATGCGAACCGGTGATGAACCTACGTGCTTGCGTCTAAGAAATTGAGTCATGACGTGCTATCATTCTGAGTTCGAGTCAGTACTTTATAAAAGTTGCTGCCTGTAAGCGAAGTGGGAATTATAAACAGAAGTTTGCTTTTGCATAGCTTGTCGCAAACTAAAAGAGCCAATAGAATTCGCGTCCACGATTGCTACATTATGAGGCGAATCTCATGCATGATTTCAATTAAGAGTGTTAAATATTCATGGAAGGCAAGTTGTTGCTAGGAAAGGACAATGTTATTTAATAAGCATTTATATTGTGCTTGTGAACATTATATATGAGCAGTTCGTAAACGGTATATTGCAATGGGATTTCTCTGTAGCTAAAATGATTTGCTTGTTACTTGGTTTATAAATAAACAAATATATCAATCAATGTTATTTCTTTAAAGATCATTTTTTATGGGCATTAGATAATTGGTGGGTACAACGTTTGATGTGAAAGCGAGTAATCATGCGTTATGATGATGACAAATAGCTGTAGACTGCGCGCGAAGTTTTCGCGGGACAGCTTATTGTTGCAGTGTGAGTGGGAAGGCTATTCCGGACCGCTGCGGTGCGAGAAAAAACTGAAGCTGCGAAGGTGAAGGTGCGTGCACGTGGACGGCTAATCTTGAGTTGATGGACAGTGCTGCGAGATATGCTTGCCGGAGGGACGATGTAGGGTGCGGTTCGTAGAAGGCAATGAAAAAAACTCGTGAAATAATAAAAACTGGCCTTGCGATGGCGCAGCTCGAAGAGCTGTATGCCTGAAACCGATTTTAGATATGTAACAGTAGAGCTATAATCGTATGAAGAGTGAATAAATCTGACGGTGCGATTTTGCGAAAGTTCTAATGAGTTGGGGAGATAAATATTCGATAAATTAAAATATTGGCGAGGTTCCAAATTCGCGGTACTGCTCTCGTGTCAAGTGGCTTCTCAGATATTACTGTTACAACTGTGCACGACATTCCAAGTACTTTTCAAAAATATGGAAGAAATACAATGCAGGCTACCGCTCTCACTAGTGTCTCTGTTCAGTAAGCGGTTATCAATTCCAGAACAAGTGTTTTTGATAGTTGTGGAAACTTCTGGTGCGAAATGAAGGATCAAAATAAACCAGTGCCATTTAATCCCATTTTAAACACCATGCGAAGGTTTCAGAGGTATTTGGAGCATTCTAGCACCACTTTCGTTGATGAATGAAACGTTTTGAAATTAGAAGGACCATCGATTGTCTTTCAAAATATTGGCCTATTGTATTTCAAGACTATCTTAAAGTGTTCTCTTTATAGAATTCTATAGCCTCATGCATCTTACGTTTCAGCTCTGCCTTTAATGAAGTCTGAAGGAAATCTGCTTATTTTTCTTGCGCCGGCGGCAAGGACTGCGTCGCTTCGTTCGGCGAATAAGCACTACTATTTGAAATGCGATATACATTTCGAATTGCGCTTGGCGCATTTGCTTGGCATAAACTTCAATAGGTCTTCTGACAGAATCGCATACAAATTTTTCTACCAGCAGGTCTACACCCAGAGAATTACTAGACACCTGAAAACTATCAGAGAATCGGCACCCATAAAAAGAAAAACAGTCATCGGCTGGTAAAAAAACTTTAACAACTTTGTATCCTGAATTCTTAGAACCATAGGCGGCACGGAGGTCAACAAAGACAGCATTGTAAATGAATAGACCTTCTAATAATTCACATGGAAAGCATTCATACATAAAATTGCTGTAACAACTGGTGCTCAAAAATGGCGCGGTTATTAACATCAGCGACTTCTTTCTTTACCGACTGATTCAAATCGAGCAAAGTGACCGCCGCATTACGCTGCACATTGAGCTGCATTGGATACCCTACCGTATGCGACAAAAAAGTAAAATTTAAAAATTATTGCCTGATTTTAATTAGTTACGCACATCACACTGAAATTTCGCAATGACCGAGCTAAGGAGGAAGTTCAATAAAATCAGAAAGTCAAATCAGTCGTTGTATTACAGAGAACCTTTTCGTAGCCAGCTGCGCCAAATAATTCCAGCTCATGCGCGGTGCTTTAAAATCCCGACAGAAATTCAGTTTACTATCTTAAAGTTCATGCTTTGTAGTACAACCAGCGACAGCCAAAATGGAAAAGACATTGCCATTTGCTGGACGATATACAACAATCAATCATAGAAATAAATTACATAACTCAACCTACCGAAAGTACACCGTTCCAAGAAATTCAGGCAGCTTATCCCGTGCTCTGTGCCATTTTTCGTTAAACATTTTACACCACCAGTAAGGACAGATATCGTATCGTTACTAATTCAATGCTAATCTTAAGGCGGGGTATTTTTTTTCTGATAAATTTGTTCAACGTAGTTTAAATGAAATCAATTAGGAATAGATTACGGCACTCCAAAGAAAAATTTAGGTAATACGCGTACACTTATTAACCTAACTGGAAGCACTCACATTGAAAAGCGTTAGGTTTCGTTTAGGCTGCAGTTAAATCACATTTTTGGAATCAATGCCAGACGCTTGTGCAATGTATATTCAGACATCACCCCATGAATTCCCAACATTGTCCATCACAAGGCGGCCAAATTGTAGACAAAATTCGTGGAAATATCGCCACAGCAATTCACGCACAAAACACTTGTGTGCTTAAATTGTCGGCCGTTAATTAATTAGCGTGTCCTATTGATTTAATAGCGCTCTACGTGCAGCCGACGCCATATAATTATTAATCGATAATGATGCTCTATAAAAAACAATTACAAGACATCGGTTAATTTTCTGCCTCCGCTGCGCTCGGCATTTGACTGGACAAGTAGCGTAAATGTTGTCCTTTTTTAGTTCGCCACAGCGCAAGTGTACCGCACGTGCCTTGCATATCTTCCTTTGCTGCTGCCAGAAATACACGAGGAAAACCTTCCATATACAGGAATATCTTAAGACTTGCTATCATAGAAATCTCAAATATTGTGCTTTCGCGGTAAAGAGCATAGCCCTCCGAATTGAAAAAGTGGGTCTGTCACGTCAAGAATAGTAGCTCGCAATTTAAAATACTTATAAAACTTGAATTGAGCGTTTTACCAAGCCTCATAGACGCAGCTTGCAGCACTGCTTTTATGGGTATCCTTCAGGTCAGATTAGTATTTAAGGAACTGCTGTTTTAAAAAACTCTCAGTGATATCAGTGTTGTGTACATTTTTGGTGTCTCTTGCGTGTTTGTCCGGCGGGAGAGGAACCTGTTTTGTTATATGAACCACCCCATCAACGCCGCGTGCCAGATCAACGGCTTTTTTTTTCGGGCCGCTGCGCCCAGTCATGTTCGAGGTTACGTTTGCGATGGATAATCTAAGCTAATGGCAAAGCGAAGACGTTACGACAAGCCTGCCTGCTCCATGTGTCGAATTGCGATGGCTGAGGCGTCAGCTTCACCGGGAGTAGCAAGACGGCAGGAGTCCGCGATTATCACCGGTTCGAATTGGAAGCAATGCGCAGAAAACAGGAACCGCAAGTGCAGGCGACTCTGTTAAAAATCTCTTCCCGGGCATGTGGCTGTCTCCTGAAGCCGCCCCGTGTGCGAGCCCTTTCATTCAACTAGTTCGAGCGTTTGAGGTGGCTGAGCGTGAACGAACCCGTACTTTCTATGCTGTGCGATGAGAACAGCTTAGGGTCCACCAGCTCGTAATCTCGACGACTAGTGGCCGCGGGCACTCAGATGGTTTGAATTGGTGAAAATAAGCTCTGCACATCACGCCTAGGAATTGATTCGCGCAATGGTCGGGCATTCAAGCCACATGAAGTTCTCCATTATCTTCGATGTATGTATGTATGTATGTATGTATGTATGTATGTATGTATGTATGTATGTATGTATGTATGTATGTATGTATGTATGTATGTATGTATGTATGTATGTATGTATGTATGTATGTATGCATGCATGCATGCATGCATGCATGCATGTATGTATGTATGTATGTATGTATGTATGTGTATGCATGTGTGTGTGTGTGTGTGTGTGTGTGTATGTATGTATGTATGTATGTATGTATGTATGTATGTGTGTGTATGTATGTATGTATGTATGTATGTATGTATGTATGTATGTATGTATGTATGTATGTATGTATGTATGTATGTATGTATGTATGTATGTATGTATGTATGTATGTATGTATGTATGTATGTATGTATGTATGTGTGCGAGAGAGAGAGAGAGAGAGTGTGTGTGTGTGTGTGTGTGTGTGTGCGTGCGTGTGTGTGTGTGTGTGTGTGTGTGTGTGTGTGTGCGCGCGCGTGCGTGCGTGCATGCATGCATGCATGCATGTAGAAATCACCCTAAAAAACAACGCCACAAATGTGAAAAAAACGCATTTTCTGGGCTTGTCAACCTGTGGCCAGTGATCATATAGTAGCGAAGTTGAAACACACCTTTTTCAGATGTGCATTTATAGTTAGCCAACGTATCGAGCAAAGGACGGGCTTTTATCAGGATTGAAATACATTCACAGCGCGCCAAAATTAACAGTGTCGTATGGAAACGAACAAAGTAGAGAGAAAACTATAGAAAGAGATCAGAGGGTTGACTCTCGCAATAGTACAAAGAAAGAAGGAAAGAAAAATTCAAAACGCAGACAGTGAGTTGTCCACACAGTGCGTTGTAGGCTGACAGGAAGTTGAAATTTAAATACAGTATATGGAAAAAAGGAACAAGTACGGGGCGCCAGCTAAAATGAAAACAAATTTGACGATAATCTCAGGTTTTGTAAACCTGATTACGTATGGTGAACGGATACCAGTTTTTCGGCGGTTGTTTCTGCTTCACTGATTTGTTCCCTTGAGCGCGGGCGGGAGTGATGATTTCGTACGTCTCCAGAGGAAAACTTTTTTTTCAGAAAATAATTTCTACCTACTTTTGCGAGATCTAAAGTGCGGCATTCAAAATGACATTGCACTTGAAATGTTGCGAAACCAGCTTGTGCACTCTGCGTTCAGTAACCACCGACACAACCACCACTGCTTGCATTTTGATACTAGAAAGAAAACCGAGAAACGAATAACGTACAGCCGGGCTCAAAGGTCTAATTCCTATACTCCCGTGAAGAGGACTTCGCTTCTGACTGTTAGCCACTCAGTAAGGATTTTGTCCGACAGCGCTACACAAAGCTCATCATCGACGCTGCCGTAAAAACAAAACGACTGGCGGGTTAGCATTGCTGAGCACAAACTATTTAGCGAGAGCACGGCTCTTTGCAGATGGACACCACTGCCACGTACACGAAAGCGTGGTTGACGTTTCCACTGACCCTGGGAGCCAGTTATGCGCCCTTCTTTTCCTTAGAATCAACTGAGTCAACAACTTCACGAATCAACGGAGTCTTCGGCAGCATTACATGATGTAGCATGCGCTATCATCGGCAGCCTCTTAAAGAAAGCAGTTCTTTTCTTCAGCTTATTGCCCGAGCCATTGAGCTTTAGCCTACTCCTAAAATTCTTGCCCTCACCTTTGGCGCAACACAATTGAAGACAGGCAACATAGTGATACGCATGGCAAAAGTTGCTGCTAAGTCGGGGGCTGTTGGCAGTGGCGTGAATGGAGGACAATTCTCAATGCAAACATAATCAGCGTTCATCTGAACCTCATTATGACCTGCGTCACATCCAACTAAAACATATTTCAACGCCAAATCGTACAATCCTCTAGCGTATCTTCTTAGCACAAGACTCACACTTGACTCTCACTGACCTCAGTCGCTTTCAAAGACCAGCTAAGGCAAGCTTTCAACGCGCCGTTAGGAGAGTTTCTTTGCATAAGCGATGACAACAAAGGGGAAAAACGGGCTCATGGCGAAGGATGGTGTCCCCATCGAAGAGCGAGAGAGACTCGTGCGCATGATTTGGCAGAGCCTCGATTTCACATATAACACACCATAGGCATGTCGTGTTTTCGAGCCGCATTTGTGAAAAACGCTCATTTTACACAGTTACTGCATTAGAGTACATATTCTCGTTTCGCGTCGCTTTCGTCTGTGTCCTCGTCGTTGGCGTCGCTGTGGTCCTGTCCTTATTCGCGATTTGGCAACAGAAAGATCAACAGATAGATAGATAGATAGATAGATAGATAGATAGATAGATAGATAGACAGACAGACAGACAGACAGACAGACAGACAGACAGACAGATAGATAGATAGATAGATAGATAGATAGATAGATAGATAGATAGATAGATAGATAGATAGATAGATAGATAGATAGATAGATAGATAGATAGATAGATAGATAGATAGATAGATAGATAGATAGATAGATAGATAGATAGATAGATAGATAGATAGATAGATAGATAGATAGATAGATAGATAGATAGATAGATAGATAGATAGATAGATAGATAGATAGATAGATAGATAGATAGATAGATAGATAGATAGATAGATAGATAGATAGATAGATAGATAGATAGATAGATAGATAGATAGATAGATAGATAGATAGATAGATAGATAGATAGATAGATAGATAGATAGATAGATAGATAGATAGATAGATAGATAGATAGATAGATAGATAGATAGATAGATAGATAGATAGATAGATAGATAGATAGATAGATAGATAGATAGATAGATAGATAGATAGATAGATAGATAGATAGATAGATAGATAGATAGATAGATAGATAGATAGATAGATAGATAGATAGATAGATAGATAGATAGATAGATAGATAGATAGATAGATAGATAGATAGATAGATAGATAGATAGATAGATAGATAGATAGATAGATAGATAGATAGATAGATAGATAGATAGATAGATAGATAGATAGATAGATAGATAGATAGATAGATAGATAGATAGATAGATAGATAGATAGATAGATAGATAGATAGATAGATAGATAGATAGATAGATAGATAGATAGATAGATAGATAGATAGATAGATAGATAGATAGATAGATAGATAGATAGATAGATAGATAGATAGATAGATAGATAGATAGATAGATAGATAGATAGATATGGAGGAGGAGGGAAAGGCCGGGATGTTAACGAGAAAGGGGTTCCGGTTGGCTACCGTGCACTGGGGAAGAGGGATTAGGGGACTAAAAGGAGGAAGAGAGAAGGAAAAAAGGCATAACACACACACGTACAACGCTGTCACAATCTGTCACTCAATCCAGTCGCTCTCAAGTAGGCAAAGAGTGCCTTGTAGGCCTTGAGGGCAGTCGACTGCAGTGGCCACGGACCGAGGATCTTTTGCTCTGTTAATGGGTGAGGATCGAGGCGGTCCAGGGCACAACACAGTGTATGTCTTGCACTCGCAAATGCAGGGCACTCACAGAGAAGATGAGCGATGGTCTCCTCACAACCACAGCTCTCACAGGCAGGGCTGTCGGCCAACTCCATTCGGAAAGCATAGTAATTGGTAAATGCAACACCGATCCATAAACGGCATAACACTGTTGCGTCGCGACGTCCTAAGTTACGTGGAGGACGAAGGCGCAGTTAGGAGTCCAGTGCCTTCAGCCGGAGGTGGCAAAACTCTCCCGTGTTCCACGCTTAAAATGTGACCTCCAGCTCCAAAGGGCGAAGCCCACACGCAGCGTCAGGTCTCTATATTGGGATGCTCACTGGAAGTCCGTCGTTGTGAGCAGAACGCGCAGCCGCATCGGCCTGGTGATTACCATTAATACTACAGTGTCCTGGCAGCCATTGAAAAATGATGTCATGACCTTTGGAAACGGTGCCGTGGTACAGTAGACGGATCTCAGCAACAAGTTGCTCCTGCGTCCCGCGGCGTAGCGCAGCTTGCAGGGCTTGAAGGGCTGCTTTAGAGTCGGTGAAAACCATCCAGTCATGTGGAGGTTCTTGACTGATGAACTCTACCGCAGCCCGTAAGGCTGCGAGTTCCGCACCAGTTGAAGATGTTGGATAGGTCGTCTTCAAAATGCAGCGATGGCGTAGAGGTAGAACATACGCCTCGCGTGCAAGAGGACCGGGGTTCAAATCCTGGTGCCGCGCAATTCTCCACCGGGTTTAAAAAAAAAAATCCGCGTGTCGATGGAATTGCATAACCAGGCCTGGAGTGCGGCCTGATCTGGGCGACCAAAACCGACAACGCACTCCCTCACCAGAGCAGGATTTGGCCACCCTGGTGTAGTACTTGGCCACAACCTTCTATGATCAAACCAATTAACCCTCGGCCCTCAGTCCCCAGCGGCTGCAGAGCAACTGACCACGGCGGCGGTCAGACCTGTGACGCAGCGGAGGGTGCTAAGAATCTCTGGCTCCGGACAGGCCGCCATTGGAATCTGAACCTGGCAACGTTTAACGCTAGAACTTTAGCTAGTGAGGCTAGCCTAGCAGTGCTGTTTGAGGAACTAGCGGGAATTAAATGGGATGTGATAGGGCTTAGCGAAGTTAGGAGGACAGGTGAGGCGTATACAGTATTAAAGGACGGACACATACTGTGCTATCGCGGGTTAGAGGATAGACGAGAACTAGGTGTGGGTTTCCTCATTAATAAGGATATAGCTGGCAACGTAGAGGAGTTCTACAGTATTAACGAGAGGGTAGCAGCTATAGTAATTAGGCTGAATAGGAGGTACAAGCTGAAAGTGGTGCAGGCCTACGCACCCACATCCAGCCATGATGACCAGACCGTTGAAAGCTTCTATGAGGACGTAGAATCAGCAATGAATAAAGTAAAATCGCAGTACACTGTACTGATGGGCGACTTCAATGCGAAGGTGGGCAAGAAGCAGGCTGACGACCACGCGGTAGGTGACTATGGGATAGGCTCTAGAAATAGCAGGGGAGAGTTATTAGTCGAATTCGCGGATAGAAATAATTTACGGATCATGAATACCTTCTTCCGCAAACGAGAAAACAGGAAATGGACCTGGAAGAGCCCCAATGGTGAGATTAAAAATGAAATCGACTTCATACTATGCGCTAAACCTGGCATCATTCAGGATGTGGCCGTCCTCGGAAGGGCGCGTTGCAGCGACCATAGAATGGTAAGGTCTAGAATTAGCTTAGACTTGAAGAGGGAACGGAAGAAGCTAGCGAAGAAGCCGTAAGAGGGAAAGCACAGGAGTTTAGGATAGCGCTGCAAAACAGATATTCGGCTTTAACTGAGGAAGATTATCTTGATGTTAATTCAATGCACGATAATCTGACATCAATAATTACGGAGTGCGCAGTAGAAGTAGGCGGCAGGACAGTTCGAAAAGATACCGGGAAGCTATCTCAGGTGACGAAAGATCTGATTAAGAAGCGCCAAAACATGAAGGCATCTAACACTACCGATAGAATAGAACTAACGGAGCTATAAAAGTTAATAAATAAGCGCAAGGTAGCCGACATAAGGAAGTTTAATATGGAGAGAATCGAGCATCCTATAAAGAACGCAGGTAGCCTAAAAACAGTGAAGAGGAAACTAGGCATAGGTAAAAACCAGATGTATGCATTAAGAGACAAACAGGGCAATGTCATTAGCAATATGGATAAGATTGTTAACGTAGCCGAAGAGTTCTATACAGACCTGTACAGTAGCCAATGTAATCATAGCGCTAATGAGAAAGACAGCAGTGCACAGCAATGCGTCATCCCGCCAGTAACGAAAGATGAAGTAAAGAAAGCCTTAGAAGCAATGAAAAGGGGAAAAGCAGCTGGGGAGGATCAGGTAACAGCAGATCTGTTGAAGGATGGAGGGGACATCGTGCTAGAAAAACTAGCCACCCTGTATACGCAATGCCTTATGACCTCGACTGTACCAGAAGCTTGGAAGAATGCAAACATTATCTTAATTCATAAGAAGGGAGACGCCAAGGACTTGAAAAATTACAGGCCGATCAGCTTACTATCCGTTGCCTACAAAGTACTTACTAAGGTAATCGCTAATAGAGTCAGGGCAACGTTAGACTTTAATCAACCAAATGATCAGGCAGGCTTTCGTAAAGGATATTCCACAATAGATCATATTCACGCTATCAATCAGGTGATAGAGAAATGCGCAGAATATAACCAACCTCTATATATAGCTTTCATTGATTACGAGAAAGCATTCGACTCAGTGGAAACCTCAGCAGTCATACAGGCATTGCGTAATCAGGGGGTAGAAGAGCCTTATGTCAAAATACTGGAAGATATATATAGCAACTGCACAGCTACTATAGTCCTCCATAAAGTCAGCAATAAAATTCCAATAAGAAAGGGCGTCAGGCAAGCAGACACGATCTCGCCAATGCTGTTCACCGCATGTTTGCAGGAGGTATTTCGAGGCCTGAATTGGGAACAGTTGGGAATAAGAATAAATGGAGAATACCTAAATAATCTGCGATTTGCTGATGACATTGCCTTGCTGAGTCACACAGGAGGTGAACTGCAAATCATGATCAACGAGTTAGACAGGCAGAGCAGATCGATGGGTCTAAAAATTAACATGCAGAAAACCAAGATAATGTTCAACAGCCTAGCAAGGGAACAACAGTTCACAATTGGCGGCGAGAGCCTAGAAATTGTGCCGGAATACGTCTACTTAGGGCAGGTAGTGACAGCTGATCCTGATCATGAGAGGGAGATAACTAGAAGGATAAGAATGGGGTGGAGCGCATATGGCAAATTCTCGCAGATCATGAGTGGCAGGTTACCAATTTCCCTCAAGAGGAAAGTGTACAACAGCATGATCTTACCGGTACTCACCTACGGGGCAGAAACGTGGAGGCTAACGAAAAGAGTTCAGCTTAAGTTAAGGACAACGCAGCGAGCCATGGAAAGAAAAATGATAGGTGTAACGTTAAGAGATCGGAAGCGGGCAGAGTGGGTGAGGGAACAAACACGGGTTAATGACATCCTAGTCGAAATCAAGAGAAAGAAATGGGCTTGGGCAGGGCATGTAATGCGAAGGCAGGATAACCGCTGGTCTTTAAGGGTAACGGAGTGGGTTCCAAGAGAAAGTAAGCGTAGCAGGGGGCGGCAGAAGGTTAGGTGGGCGGATGAGATTAGGAAGTTTGCAGGCAAAGGGTGGATGCAGCTGGCAAAGGATAGGGTTAATTGGAGAGACATGGGAGAGGCCTTTGCCCTGCAGTGGGTGTAGTAAGGCTGATGATGATGGATGAGGTCGTCTTCACTTTCATGAAGATGGATCTGATCGACAGCTATAAACGTATCTAAAAAACACTATCCGAAAGCTTTTTTTTACAGCTATAAACTTATCTAAAAAGCTTTCGGATAGTGTGAGCGGTAACTCTTTCTTAGTGTCCACACTCAGGCGAAGGCCAACTTGGGCAACAGAATTCAAACTGGATGCGCTGACGCCCAGATCGCGACGCAGAGTAAACACCTCCTAAGAGGTCGGCCCAGTCAGTCATATACGTATATGCTACATGGGCGATTTGCTTTCGATCAGAACTGAAAAAACAGCGACATTGAAGTGCCAAATAGAAAGCCAAGAAAACATTTTAAAGATAAAAAAACAATGGTATTAGGCGGAAGGAGATAGTTGTATGCGCTGAAGGAAACATTGAAGGGGAAGTTTCTGTGCGTTCCTTTGGTCATTAGCAAATTATGTTGATATTATCCTGATGCGAAGAGTAAGCTTCCACAGTATTATCAAAGTATAAATGGAAACCACGTTTCAAGATTTTTAACTGAGGAGCACATGAAGACAGTTCGCAGTCAGGATTAAAAAGCCAGTGAAAGATACAAATACATCTCGTGAAAAAAGAAAAGCTTGTAATGTCGCTTCAAAATGCATGGGCCATAAATATGATCGAAATTTCTATTTCGCCTCTAAACCAAATACTTTCAAATCTCCGCGACCTCAGTATTTTGAAGAAATTTCTTACGGTGAATTTTTTAGCGATCTCTGTCAGCTGAAGGCAGAGCTTACTATCTACGGATGCCCTCGCGCAACTAATATAGTGCCGCTTTTTTTGCGATTTTTGCATAATGGTGTAGAAGGAGAATATTTTACAGTAATGCTTACAGTCGGTACAGTCCGCAGGGGATACCATTAGCAAAAAGCAAGCTATGGGCAAACGCTGAAGGCTAAAGTAACTTAATACTAGATGTTCCAGCATGCTTGCCTTGGCTCTGTTTCTTCAACCCGAAATCTGTGGACCCAGTTATATAACAGTGCTTCGTGAAAGCTCCAACCGAGTAATGTTAAAACACGGCCTTCGGAAATCATATCGTTTTCTCCTCCCGACTGCTACGGGCATTCAGCATATTTTATCCAGCTCGCCTTCAGTTGATCTATGAACCCCAAGACATTCTTTTTGACGACGTGTCAAAAGGCATGCCCATGATAATAAAGGCAAGATATGAAAAATTAACTGCATGTTGCCACGCACATATCTGTGACGCAGAAATAAGTGTACAATGTTCAGAGTTGTTGCAGAATACTTCTGTGATCAGAAAAGGGCGCGTTGTACTGCTCCTGCAACAGAGCGTCTGGCTGGTTGAATTCAGGCGAAAGAACCAAGCGCGAAGAGAGATTCATACTTCCTTTCTTGCTCTTTATAATCTGGATGCCACTGGCCAGTCAAGGCCGATGCCGAGTGAAGGGCAAGAAAACGTTGATACGCGGCTTGAATATTTAAATAAGTGCCAAATAAAATGCCAGTACAAACCAGGATATAGCAAAGGACAACTGGAAAGTGCATTTCACAGCCTCTCCCTAATCATACCTTTTAATCGAGAAAATATTCGATATTGTAGAACAGCAGCTTGAAATGTAATACATCTTGGTAGAATTTCAGGTAAAATACGTATTCGTAGGACCTAATATATTATACTACAGTGTGCTAGATATTCCAGCGTAATAAAGTTTCCGACTTTCTTGCCAAATATTCATGCAGTAAGTGTTAAAACGGAATATTGGAAGGCAAATAACAAACTGGAAAGAACAAGTCAATGATCACTGCTGCGGCAGGTGAGCTCAGTGTAGACCGAATTTTACAGACCGCTACCTCACCGGAAGTTTGTGATCTTTCAAAATATAAAAAGTCTGGGCAGTCGTGTATAGAAGTACGAGCACAACACAGAAAGAAATGCAGCGAGGTTTACTCGTCATAATACCAAGTTGGTTAACATACTTTTAATGAGATGACGGTAGAAAGCGGCACACGGCAGATTAAATAAAAACTAAACACCGGTGGGTTTTTGCTACGTTTGCGCGTAAAGGAGGAATAGAATACAAGCTGAAAACGTTTTCTGAGTTCCAGCTGACAGTAGTTAGGGTTCTCTATTAGACGGGGGTTACGCTGTAAATAAGGAAGTCACCCCTGCATTACAACTGCCATTTCATAATTTTAAAGCTATGGTTATGCTTAGCTTCTAGGCACACTTATGGGATCACTCATTGAGAATCTCGACAAACTGTGTTGCTTTAACACGGCACAGTATCGGACAGCGGCTTTGTTTTCGTATTTCACCACAATCATATTCCGGCTCCCCCCGACAAGGAATCGAAGCCCACATCTAGTGAGAAAAGACATGCGGTATTTTCTCAGGCACCATCAAATCTATGGTCGTTTCTGTAGCCTGTTCCAATATATCGAGCATACAAGACTAAGGAAACGATGGGCTCTTTATGACGTAGATATAAAAAGAAAAGCTATGCGATCGAAACCAAGGAGCCATACGGAAATTATTTTGCTCAATCACTTGTGGTGATGTATACGGAGATGGTGAAATAATTTTATGCCTGAAAGAGAATTGATTACAAATAATTAAATTTGACCATATTCCGCCATTGCGACTCCTACCCGCGACATCCGTATGTCGCTTACCGTACTCAATCAAATGAGCAATGGTGGCGGCTGTCCAGTCTTTTACTGTTGGGGGTATTTATGTAGCGGGCAACCTAACCTTGAGGGTGTTCACCAGCGCCACCTTCGTTTACTGAGGTGGACACAGAATGTCCTGTATTACCACAAGCGCCATGTGGAACTTCATCGAGCGGTGAGGGAGGAAGTTGTGCCGGAGACCTTTTATGCTACATATGGGATAAAGACCACGAGAATGAAAACCGAGGCCCCCGTTAAGCTCTTGAGTATACAAGTTAAAGGAATTGTGGCACTTCATAGGACGTACAGTCTTGGTCAAAAAACTTAAGGCCGCTGTGAACGGCCGGGGAGCGGCTGCGCTCCGCTATCGCGGCGCTGCCACCAGCGGCGCGCGCCGGCGCTCGCTTGCGCCGAGGATAAAGAGGGCGAGGGAATGCATGTCTCTCACTCTCAAGCCTCCTCTGATAAGAGCGCTCGTGAAAAACTAGTGCGGCACTCGTTATGCCAGCTCGTCTTGCGGCCGCCGTGACAGGGCGCTTCGTGCGACGAAATTCGGTTTCCTGGGCGAAGCTACCAGGCGCATAACAGTACAAAAGTTATCCTAATCATCGCGATTTTATATTACAATTTTATCTTACGACATTCAGAGAGGGAGAGCGTTCGCATTATGCTTTAGGTACACATTTAGAATGTGTTTCGCAGCGCGGTGAAAATAAAAGATAAAATATAAACCTGACTACTCTGAGTGCTCCTATAGCGCTATGCCAAGTCGCATATTGTAATATACGGGCAATTAACTCATTGTTCTTTTAAAAAAGGACGAGAAGCAGTAATGTCTACTACAAAGGCTGTCTTAATTAGGAAAGGGCCTGTGACTTCCGCCACAATTTTTCAAATACGTAGACGGCACTTCTTCACTAAGGAATGACCGCACGTGTGTGTTTGACACTGAAGTTCTTTGAATAAGCCAACATTGAGACAAGAGGACGCTTGTCTGGCCTGAGTAGCCGATTGAGTTAGAGCATTCCTCGGTAATTTGTAAAGTGCCCAATGCTTGGCCTCTTTTCATGTCTTACTGCATGCTGCCTCATTCTCGTTAGGGCTCACTTTCCAGCACACATGACGCCAGCGAAAGTTCATCCCGCTTCAATTGGACACCACGGGTACGAGACGTTTGAATCATGCAAAACAAACCACGGCCACGAGATTATAACGTGCTCATCCTGCCTTCTCATAACGAGTGCTGCCCATGCCCATGTCTTATTGATGCAGCCATCCGGAAAATTTTCGTCCTGTTCTTCACAAGAAAGTGCATGAAATTAGATGAGCAGAATACAAAAATAAAACCGAAAAAAATTTGATCCCCCCCTGCCCCACCCCACCATTTCCATTTCATGCCTTATCCCGTTTTATGAGCTTTCACGGCTGCTAAGAAAGCACCTCGTCCAGGCCACTACATTTCGGCGCACGAAGCGCCCTGTCACGGCGGCCGCAAGACGAGTGCAACTGGCATAACGAGCGCCGCACTAGTTTTTCACGAGCGCTCTTATCAGAGGAGGCTTGAGAATGAGAGACATGCTTCTCTCGCCATCTTTATCCTCAGCGCAAGCGAGCGTTGGCGCGCGCCGGTGGTGGCAGCGCCGCGATAGCGGAGCGCAGGCCGCTCCCCGGCCGTTCACAGCAGGCCTTAAGTTTTTTGGCCAAGACTGTACCTGCAACTATGCTCGAAGAAATTCTTCAGGCTTCACACGGTGAGCCGACAGCTGGACATCTCGGGTTTACTCGCACCCTCCGCCGCATTCAAGACAAATATTACTGGCCCCGACTGTGTGCCGATGTCAGCCTATTGTGTGAAAATCTGCCGAGATTGTCAACGACGAAAGACTCTTCGCACCAGACCAGCAGGATTTTTCAACTCCATTGGACCCCCTCAAAGCCCTTTCACCAGATCGGCATTAACTTACATGGCCCTTTCCCACAGTCCACGTCTGGAAATATGTATACCGTCATAGTGACCGACTACCTGACCCGCTACGCTGAGGCAAAAGCCCTACCGAGCGGAACAGCAGCAGAAGTCGCAAAAGTTCTTGTGGAGTGCATTCTTCTGCGATACGGCGCCCCTGATGGGCTCATCAGAGACAGAAGAACATTATTCATGGCGGAACTGACGCAAGCCATCCTGCGTTGCAGCCAAACCAGCCACCAGAGGACAACTGCATACCATCCGCAGACCAACGGACTGACCGAGCGCCTGAACAAATCCAACGCCGATATACTCGCCATGTGTGCCGACACCGAACACAAGACCTTGGACATCATCCTGCCTTCCATCGTCTTTTCCTACAACACCGCAATGCAGAATGTAGGCGACCACTCAAGTGACGCCTTTTAGGCTCATTGATGGCAGAGAGGCCACGACCACGATATACGCCGTGCTACCCAACTTTACGAAGAAGAGAACGTCGAAGTCGCCGCTACCTTAATCGCGCAGAAGAAGCCCCAAGAGTTGCCCGATTCAGGATCTAAGACCAGCAGCGGACCGACGCTAGACGCTACAATTTACGAAGACAACGCGGAATAGAGGCCAGGAGACTGAGTCTGGGTTTGGACGCCCATTCGCCGCCGTGGATTTAGTGAAAAGCTTTTGCGCCTCAATTTCGGCGCGCACAAGGTTCTTCGTCGGCTAGATGAACTGGATTATGAAGTCGTCCCTGGCGCAATTACTGCATGCCAGCGAGGCCGCGTACGACGAGAAGTTGTCGATGTCACCCGTCTAAAGCACTGCTATGCGCGCTAAAGGATGCAGCGTTGACACTCAGTGTTTATTTTCGCACGATCTGTTGTATTCGTTTCTAATTGCCTTATTTCTTTTAAAGCATCCAGTCGATGCCATTTTTAGGAGGTATTAATTACACGAATCTTTGCAGTGTTTCTTTATTCCTTCTTTAAAGCTGCCGCCACGCCGCTTTATCACTTTGTGCATGCGAGACGCGACCAGATTTATCACGATTGATCGCATCCAGCCGGAGCCGATTCTTTTTTGTTCCCGAATGTCCTAGTAACTTTGCATGCTTTATCTCGTAAGTTAGCTAGCAGTTTTCAAATGAGCACGGCTGAGAGCGGCGGGCATTCTGTTCGACGACCGCCGAGCACTCCTATTTCTACACCGATGCAGAGTGATTCAGCTCTTTGTGGCCGCAATTAATCCTGATAAAGAGTTTTATTTGGGAAACCTTTTCTCGCTCTTGCTGCACGCCGGGCTACCGTCACTTCCACCTCGCAATATTAGGGCAGTTATTTTGACATTGTGAACGCCTGTTTACCAATATCACCCAAGAAGGGGTTGAAAACATTTATTATTGCACGGTACTAAATTGGTAATGGGAGGATGGGATGGTTGTTGCGCTGGGTGGCAGTCCTTATCCCGGGGCACAATAGGCCGCCTCTGCTCTCCGTGCTCTCTGTACCAGGGCCCGCTGGGCCTACAGGTCCGAGCCGAACAGGAGCTCCTCCCAGCCCTGCCTAGTTGGTTGACTTATAACGGCTACATGTGTATTGTACTGGCAGGCCCAATCCATGTTGTATAGGGCAGCATACTGCCCGCGGAATTTGCACCTGCCCGTGAATGTAGGGCCCACGTGTTTTAGTATGGCAGGATTTAAGAAGGGCCCTGTTTGGAGGCGTCTAAGGTTGCACTCCTCGGCTCTGTCGATATCCTTGGCGGCTCCTGGGAGTACCCTCCTGCAGAGGCGTAGATGGTTTGTGATATCCGCGCAAGAGGATATCGTGATTGGTATGATTGGCGCGGCAGAACCGGGCGATTGAGTGAAACCCGGGGGAAGGAACGCTCGGGAAGCCGCGTGAGTGGCCTCCTACCCATCAGCCTCCTGGTGACCGGGCACTCATACTATCGTTTCTTTACTTATTGCCGAATTCAAATTGCTCTCAACTGCAAATATTATTCTGCGGGCGAGTGTCACTATCCTACCCCGCACGTAATTTCGGCAGGGCTGCTGCGAGTCCGACATTATACATGCTGCGCCGGAGTGGGTGGTGGCCAGTGCAATCGCCACTTCCTCCAACATAGCGCTTCGCGGGTTTTTAGCGAGTGCCCGTTCACCTGTTTTCCCTCGTGCACGACCGCAATAATGCAGATGCATTCCTCGGTTGGACCCGCTCCACCCACATAGTATATGCCGGTCTTATTCCCGTATAAATATTGAAATATTTAGAAAAGCTGTTAATACCGGTCCAAATGTAAGGAGCCCGAAGCATATCGGGTAACAAAATGGTCGAACTTAAATTGAGAGTTAAGCATCCAGCAATACAAATCATATTGATAGGTGTATCTTTCAAGGGCACGAGGACAGCAGAGTGGGTCGGAGAATAAACTCGTGGTATTGATGTCCTTGTGGAAGTTAATAAGAAGTGAGCTTACATGTGCTCATCATAAACTGCGCAAGTAAAGAAAAGTGATGGTCGTAAGTGCAACTGGCTAAGTTCCTTGAGAAGGAAAACTAGCAGTTCGTGACAGAATGATAGGTTGGCTGAAAAAAAAGGCCTCCACCGTCTGGAGGACGTTGAGGTAACGAGCGTTAGCTGTTTGGTTTACTAGATGAAGAAAACGAGGAAGAACGCGCCGCTTCGTCTCGAGAAACGGAATGCAATGCAATGAAAAAGCAGGTATGGGAATATTTTGCTCGCATTTAGACTCGTCCTTTTCACTGTGCCTTCCAGATTTCACCCCTATTTTTCAAGCAGAGTTTCTAGCAGTTGTACTTGCTCTACGCAAGCTAGACCTCTCTATTACAGTAGTAGCATGAGTTGAGTTGAGTTGAGTGGTTGTAAACTACCGGTGGGATTAGCCCTACAGTTGCAGCCGGCAATTGCTCCACCGTAGCGACACTTAAATAGAAATCACAGAAACACTGTCCGCAAAAACGCAAATAGACACTCCTGAGGTCACCATGTGGAGGCCAAATCCGTCTCCTGTAGGTAAAGTAGAAGAAGGCGAGAAGCATCCCTTCTACTCGACTGGCTCCCGCGCGGGAAAACAATGTCCTGAAGAGAACTGTGAGAAACTCGAGCCTTCTTGAGGGATCCGAATAACACAGCCCGTTCCGCGTTGTACAATGTACAGCACAATAGGTAATGTTCTATGTAACCACACACACCACACGTTGAACACAATGGTGACAACGCTAGGCCAGTCTTATACATCCACGCCGGCGTACGAGCAGAATCCGTGCGAACGCGGTGCAGCAAAGTGGCTTGGTACCTTTTGAGACCCTTGGTCTCACATGGCTGATGAGGAGAGCTCCACAAAGAACTGAAGTGGCACAACACCACATCTCTGAACATTTGCTTGACTTCATGAGGGGCTCCATGTACTGGAATCCCGGAGAGAGCTGTATGGGCGAGGTTGTCTGCTATCTCGTTGCCTAAGACACCTATGTGCGAGGGCACCCATTGAAAACGTATAGAGAAGCCTTTGCTATGTAGATTCTGCACCAAACGTAGGGATTTAAGACTCAGGCATCAGTGGGGAACCCGTACTCTAACCTTTGAAGGGCAGATGTTGAATCCGTAATTATGACAGTAGGTTGAGGCGTACAACACCGTAGCTTCTTTAGAGCTGCCTCAATGGCAACGCTTTCGGCCATTGTGGAGGACACGACTTTAGTAAAACGAACAGACCAATCATACTTCAAAGACGGAATATGAAAAGCAGCTGCACTAGATCCTCTGACCTTGACCACAGAGCCGTCTGTAAAAATTTGAAGATGACTGGCATATTCGGTCTCAAGATGTTCCAGTACGAGCGAACGCATTGCCGCTAAAGGAGAATTCCGCTTAGCGCGAAAGTGGGGAATTGTCAAGGAACAATCGAGGCTCGGAAAGGACCAAGGTGGCTTCAATGTCTTAGGTCAATCTCGAAGGTCGAGACCCAGAGAACGAAGAGTATTTAAAGCCAAGTACGCCCGGGACTCAGATCTCTTTCGAAGGCGCTGTAGAAGCGCTCTCCCGCCAACAGTCTCTCTGAGGCGGCCAATTTGCAGCAAAAGTCTTTGTGAAGCGGCTAGCCGAAGAGGTTTCGATTGAGACTCATACAGTACTGCACTGTTTGGAGCAGCCTGCGGAACGCCGAGAGCCCTCCTTAGTCCCATTCTGTGCAAAACCTCAAGGCGTTCCAGCTGCGATACCGAGGGGGAAATTAAAGAGAGCTGGTACATTATGCGACTTCTCACCAGGGCATCGTGTAGCCTGATCATTGAAGCAGGATGGTTACCCCATTTCTCACTAGCAACTCTACGAAGCACATTGAGACGCGAAGATAGTGAAGCCACAATCGAGTCCACAGCGCGTCGCCACTGTAGACGTGAGTCAATAGTGACGCCCAAAAAACGTATGTGGCTAACCTGACGAAGGCAAGACTGATCAAGGTCTATGCTCAGCCGCGCATACCGTTGTCCCCTACCTGGAAACAGGACGAAGCCAGATTTTTCCACCGAGAGAGTCAACCCAACACCTTGAAGGTAACTTTTAACTGACACGGCCTGTCGCGCTAATAGAGCGAAGCCTTTGTGTTGATATCCGGTTAACCGAAGACAAATGTCGTCTGCATATATCGACATATGGACATGCCTACAATGTTTTTGCACTTTTGCGGGAAGACCAGCCATGACAACATTAAAGAGCGTTGGGGACAGGACACTACCCTGAGGTACCCCTCGCGATACCGCCCTTTCGGAGCTCATTGTACTGTCTAACCGCACTCGATATTTACGATCACTGAGAAATGAGTGAATGAATCGCAGAAGATAGCCCTGTACGCCTATGACCTGCAGACTATTCAGTATTGAGCTCTGGAGGACGCTATCATAAGCCTTTGATACGTCTAGGAAAATAGCTAGTGTTGAAAGTCCAAAAGCACTCTGATGTTCAATGTGGCTTATCAAGTCCAGGACGCTATCTTGCGCGCTTAAACCTGTGCGGAATCCAGTCATGCATGTTGGTAGCGCCCTTCTATCCTCAAGCCACCAAGGCAAACGCTTACTTGCCATCTTCTCCATGAGCTTAGCCACACACGACGTCAGCGATACAGGACGATACGAGGCCGCGTCTGTAATCTCTTTGCTGGCCTTCAGCAGTGGGACTACACAAGCCACCTTCCATGAAGGGGAACGTCACCAGACTCCCACATTCGATTGAGATAGTCTAGGAGCATCTTCCGGTGTTCCAGAGGCAGGTTCTGTAACATTCTGTAACAGCGACGCCGCAGGCTGCGGAGCGCTGTCTGTAGTTCTCGAAGTGTGAACGGGGCGTCCATAACAGACGGAGACGTAGCAGGCAAAGCGCAGGGATGAATGCCTGGTCTGGAATTTACAAATGCATCCGCAAATTCCTCTGCCAAGCACACGAGATGTTTCTGTGTGCGCAATGCAAGCGCCACGAAAGGTTTACTCGGACGAGAGCCACCAGCAAGACGGCCAACGACACGCCAAATTCTCGTTATCGGTGAGAAAACAGTCAAACTAGCGCAAAAGGATGCCCACTGGGACCTACAGAGCTTGTTCGCATGACGTCTAATGGCAGAGTTGAGCCTGTTGAAAGTTGTCTTCAAGGCTCTGTCGTCCTTCTTCCGCAACAGTTGTCGCTGCGCAGAGGTTCCTGAGTTTTAAATCCGGAGTCGGAAAATGATCAGGTAGCTTGAGCGCCGTGGTAGCAGCCAGCTTAGCATAAATCATTTTGTCTGTCACATCACCGGAAACACAGGCTAAGTGCTCCCTGTATTTGTCCCAATTAACAACATGGCAAATTTTAGGACCACGCAGATGGAAGTCGATAGTAAACACAAATATCGGGTAGTGAACATTTCCCATTCGGTCAGCTCTAGTTGACCACTGCACACGGACGTCAGGTGAATGTAAGGTTAGGTCTATAGATGTGGGTGAGGTTGGAGGCCGAAAGAAAGTGGCACCTCCGTCATTGGCCACGCACAGGTCCAAACTGTCGATGACGTCTACAAGTTGGCGTCCGCGAGGATCTGTGTTCCTGTCACCCCAGGCAGGGTGGTGGGCGTTGAAGTCACCGCAGATGATTCTGGGTGGTGGGCAGCGGTCACAAAGTTGCTGGAGGAACAAAGCCATATCGACCTCCTTCCGCGGGGACACGTATACTGATGCAATGGACAGAGTTCGGGAGGCGAGCCGAATCCTCACAGCCACTACCTCAATACTGTCGGTGCAAAGATCGGTGACGTTCAAAGCCACATGAGGAATCTCCCTTCGTATGTAAAGGGCGGCACTTCCTGCAGGAAAAGACTTTATGCTGCAATTCTTGTGGGCGACGTATCCCGGCAAAGACCTCCCGCTTGGCAAGCCAGCCTCCGAGAGGGCAGTACTGGAACACAGGTCTCTTTCAAGTACAATTTTATTTCTGCTAATCGACTTATAATCCCAGCGCAGTTCCATTGCATGATAAACGGCACTTTTCTAGGGTTTTTAGTTGCAACAGGGTGAAGAAAACTAGCCATCTAGGAGTTGAAGTTCTCTGCGAAGGCGGTGATAAAGGTCTCAAAAGAAAGCACCAGCTGTATAAAGTTCTTCAAAGTGCCAGGCTGCATCGCTTGGCTATATGAACGCAGGACATCAAACAAAACGCGTAGAAGGTCGGAGAGATTCCGGCGTTTGAGCTCCTTATTTTGCTGCACGCACTGGCGCATCACTTCGACAAAAGACGGGGACTGGGACCCACTCTTGGCCACGGTAGCTGGTGTCTGCATCTCATTTAAGGCAAGGTGATGTCCTCCATGTGGTCGAGTCTTGCTGTGATCTGGTCGCTGAGGAACATGGACACTTTTTGCAGAAGCAGATCGAACAGCCAGCTCACCCTCGGAGGCCGTTGCCGACTTTCTCGGATCAGGTCGTGTAGCGACATCGCTTGCTACCACGTCCCGAGCTTCCGAATCGAGCTCAGGGAACTCTTCACTTCCATGTATCGGCTTCTCAGTAGGTTGGGGTTTGAGGCCACTAATGAAGGACTTGCGACGGTGTAAGGCGCTTACACGGAATGTGCAGCCACTGAAACTCGCTGGATGGTCACCTCCACAATTAGCGCAAGCAAAATCTGCCTTGCACTCTTTGTAATCATGGCCACCACCACACCGCTTGCAACGTTGATCATTGTTGCAAACTCTCGCTACATGTCCAAAGCGTTGGCACCTGAAGCACCGGGGAGGAGTTTCAACGAACTCGTGGACTGCATGTTTGGTAAAACCAAGGTCAATTATTCCAGGGCGCTCGGTGTTGAGAGCAAACGTTAGCACAATAGAGTTTGTAGGCTTCGCTGCCCATTGTTGTTCTCCAGGCTCCACCCGGCGCATTAACCGTCGCACGTGCAGAACTCGTTGCGGTTTCAAGTAGTCAAGAAGGGCACTTTCCGAATACCACACTGGTACTCCCCTTATAACACATGTGTTAGTCATGTAGGAGTGTGGCAACCGGGCTTGAACTCGTATGCCACCGATCTGAGAGCACCGCAGAAGAATGTCTACTTGCTCTTCCGTTGAGATATCCAGATGAAGAGCCCCTTGCGTTCTGAAGCGACTGCGAATCGGAGCAGATCCCAGTAGTAGTTTAATATCATCGAACAGCCTGATAGGGTTGCACTCTCTTAAGTCAACACCTTTCTCTTTTGGCTGAACTATCACTGGGATGCCGACTGTCCGGTTCTTCCGATGACTCACCACTTTGAAGCCATCGTTGTCCATTTCCGCCATGTCAGCCACTTCCTCGTCAGAGGCTGCTACAGCAGTAGCAGTAATTACTGTTTTTTTATCTTTGTGTTCGTCTCTCGCTGCACATGTTGACGGTCCCATTTTAACTACTTTCTTATTCCTACTTCCTCCGCATTTGAGCCTTGTTCATTTATTATGGTTTCCCAGTCACAGCAGTGTGGCAGTAAATGAGATTGCTGACAATCTCGCAAAAGCTTTCCTCAGCGGCCCCGTGTTGCCAATCATCCCTGTTACAGCCTATATTACAGCATCTAGATTTCGGCGACGTGCGTTTTTAAGCACGCAAGACACAACACTTTTAACATCGGCGGATTATGAGCACCTTAAATGTTATTGGAACAGGAAAATTTGTTGCTCTCGGCAGCTTGAAGTATCACTGACGAGGCTGCGCTGCCGCATCCCCCCTCTAAATTTCTGTTTACACAGGTCGGGTTTGGCGCTCTCTCCCCTTTGTGCATTTTGCCGTGAGCCTGTATCTATAAAACATTTTTGGCTGTATTGTCGCTGATTCAACTCTCTGAGAAAAAGGATGCTGGAGGAGCCCTTGCAGCACCTTGGCCTTAGTTTGAGCAGCCCGCTCTTGATATCATTTGGCGCCACCACATATGGGTTCAGCCACAGATCTGTTTGTACCGCTGTTCTAAATTTCCGGATAGAATCTCACCGACTGCCTTGCTAAGTGTTCCAAAATTTTCTTTTCTATCAATTATTACATTTTGACTTAATCATTATTATTTAACCCCTCTCTTTATTTTTCTTCTTACAATTCTGAAATCAAAACTCTCATCCCTTTTCTGTTCATGAGGAAGAAATCACCGGTGTTGCGCTCCCAAGTGCTTTTCCTTTTTATTAACTGCGTTCAGGTGAACAGCCACCCGATTCCTGGCCGATCCCCCAGTGTGATATGTGCCATCTTTTGATAGGCTAAAAAACAACAACTACCCTTTGAAAAGGGGTGGTTTGCCACCACGCTCGGCGACGCGTGCACGCACGCCGCCTAGCGGAACGATCACCACCTAGTACTATCTATCATAGAAATTAAGATGCACGTCTACCGATTGTCGAGTAGCACCCCCTCAAGACACGCCCCAATTCGTTTGGGGGGTCAAAGTGGGCCTAGAATTCGACTGGCGGTGCGATATGGTAACGCTTCAATTAGTAACTGCATGTATACAATGCTTACCTATTAAATAAATGTGGTTTTATTTCTATACCGCAACGCACAGGGTTTCATTTGCCTACCAAATTCGGTATACAACTGTCCCCGGAGTCTATATAGCGGAACGGATGTGTACATCCATTTGAACCTAACATATTTTTGGAAATGTGGCGGAGTGCTTGAAGGTTGCTTCACTTCCGCCACCGGTTGTCCCGGTATTGCACTGCCTCCGGGATCGGACTGGGACATTATAGCGCGCGTCTTTTCTATCCTATTTTTCTGTCTTATCTTTAAACTCTCCTACTTTCTGCACGTTGTAGCGATTGTGGCTCAGCTTGAGCCAGTGGGCAGGTCTGTGCACTTTCTTTTTCATTCTTCCTGGCAACAAAAACAGAAGAAGAAGAATGTGTACATTTACAGCGGTCCCGTAACGGGACAGTTCACTAACAAGGTGTTACTGTGCCCGTCTGCGCGTAGAGGTTTTCATTCCATTCCAGGTTGCGGTCTCGGAGGGTCGGATCCCGCCTCCCTGCGACCTCGGAGGACCAGCCGTCCCTGCCCCGGCGCCAGGCCTGCCGCCTTGGTGTCCAGGGGTCGATGACCATGGTCCTCCAGCGACCATTCCGGCAGACGAACTCATCAACGCCATCGAGGAGGGTGTCGGAGGGCTGCAGTTCCTGCAGTACCTCGGCGGAACGACGTTCCTTTGTGCCGCTACCTCGATGGCTCAAGCGGCGAAAATGGTGGCGCCGTGCAGCTTTCGCGGCGCTAGAAAATGAGTGCCAGTGGTTTACGTGACAGGGTTCCGTCTCCCGCCGTCAGTCACGGACGACGCCCTGATTGCTGCCCTGGGCGCCTGCGGAAAGGTGCGCGCGGTGACGAAGCCCGTATTCAAGAGCCGGAACTACGTCCGGAACGGCTGCCGGACGGTGAACTTCCTGACCGTCGCGAGCCACCGCGCCATGCTCGAATATCGTGGCATGGAGCGTGTGTTCTCGCGGTGCGGAGGAGAGGGCCACCTTGGCGCCGCCTCCACTGCCACGCGGTGCGGCCGTTGCAGCGCCTACGGCCATGAGACTGAGTCACGCCAGGCGGTGTGCAGGCGCTGCAGAGGTCAGCACGCGACCTCCGACTGCGTGCAGCCCCGCTCGTATGCCGCTGCAGCTGCTATCGGTTCCAGCAGGGCGGCCGAGACGATGACCAGCTCCACCGAGACCGCTGCCCAACGGGAGGTGACCATGGCTGAACCCGCTGTCGACGAGGCGGGTAAGGAGGTGACCGACACCTCGTCGGACCTGTTCGAGGAGAGGGAGCGGTCGGAGGGCGCCGTTGACGCCGAGAGGTCGGCGTCGCCAGACTCGGACACTTCGTTTCTCGAGTCGCCCCAGGTTGAGCCTCAGCCTGGAGGCGTCCGTTTCTGACGCGTCGGCGATGGCGAAACTTCAGGACGTCGGGGCGGGCAGTGAGTCGCCTGTGACCTCCTCCCCCAGTGACGCCCTGCACATGCCTGTCACGAGCAGCGACAGCGCGAGCTAGGCGCGCTCGCATAGGGCGCTCATTCATGTTGCCCTGCCGCCGCGTGCCCCGTGCACCGCGGAAATAGTGCGAGCGAAGGTGCGCAAAGCTTTCGACCTCGAGGACCCGAAACGCCAGCACTCGTCCTCGGATGGGGGCCCTATGTCTCCGGCCAATCCAGCTCCTAAGAAGGCGAAGACGGCGGATGAGGAGAACGCCCAGATGGATGTCTCCGAAAACACCTAGCCTTCATAATGGCGTCTTCCTTCAGGACTTCAGGCCGTAATGCCTCCTTCCTCCTCTCCTTCTCGGTGGCGGCTCGGGCGCTGCATTCTCGGCGCTCGCCTGGCGCCGCTATCTTGCTGGCGCGCCGGGTCCGTCGGCGCGGTCGGCGAACGATGAACGGTATCTGTGTTTGGAATGTGTTGGTGCGCGTGTGTTTTCCACAGCCGCTTGCACCACATGTCAAAGTCGTCCCACTGCTGCGGAACCGGCAGCCAGGACGCCAGCAGGAGTCCCGGACCTTCCCTCCAAGCGCTGTCGCGACGCCGGCGTTTAGACGCACCCACGAACTCTTCCTGCAGAACTGTACCGTGAGTCCGTCGACGTTCGTTTGTTTCTTTGGTTCTGTGCTTTGTTATGAGTTTTGCAGTTTTTCTAACTTGCGCTCATGATGGCTGAGTTCCGTTCCCTCTCATTTAACGCGCAAGGTTTTCGCTCTCCCGTTAAACAACGGGTGGTGTTTCACCTTGCGCGTTCGTTTCACATTGACGTTTTGTTCTTGCAGGAGGGCAATTTCCGCACTCTTGCAGACGTTGTTACTTTCCGTGCGCGGTTTAATATTGACGCTTTCTTTTTGTTGACTAATTCACGGTGTTGTGGAGTGGGTGTTGTATTTTTGACACCGGCTTTTCGCACCGGCGCGCACTGTACTTTTGACTACGACGGCCGAGTTTTTGTGGTGGACGTGTTTCTTGACTAGCGGAGGGTTCAGTTTCTTAATTATACGCGCCCGTCAAGCACTCTTTGACCAACTCCTTTTTTTCCTCTCGATCGCCTCCCGTTTACTCGAGCCCACACCCCACGTCTTAGTATGGAACTGTGTCCTCGACACGATTCTTGACAGTCGCAGGTCAGGGAGCGTCGAACTACTACGCGAAGGAATTGGGCAAGTTGGTTCGCCAACTATACCTTACTGACGGGTGGGTGCCGGCACACAGCAGCCTTTTCATGCCAAATCGAGCAAGGGGCCATAGTGCGAGTCGAATCGATCGTGTTCACCTGCCCCCCCCCCCCCCCCCGCGCTGGTTGAGTCTCGTGTCGTGTGAGGTTGTTCCGTTCCCAGCTGGCGCCAGAGACCTCAGCGACCACCGTCCGGTCGCGGTCTCGCTTAGATGCACGTCAGGTCGTGCGAAGTCCTTAGTGACCAGGCGCATGGCCACCTCTGTTCTGCTTGACACCACGTGTGTTGACGACATCGGCTCAGAATTGTCGCAGTCGATCGCCAGTGTCGGTGAGTTCAGTCCCGAAGTGTGGGACACCCTCAAAGGACAGTAGAAAGGAATTCTGGTTCGTGCCGGCAAAGCGGGGCGTGCCCGCAACACGGTCGCCATAAATGATGTGTTGCGCCGTATGCGAATAGTTAAGCAAGCAGACGAGTTATCTTTCGCTATGCGGGAGAACTTAGACTCTCTGCGGGCCCACTACCACCGCGTCCTAAAAAGAGGGATCGCAAGCGGCCCGAGTTGCAGCAGATTTACGTCTGCCGGCGGAAGACCATGAAGACATCATGCATGCCCTGAGCGTTCGACACAAAACAGAACGGCTCGCCCGCGTAGAATGCGTCCTCATGCCCGACGGCTCGTGTTCAAGTGAAACGGCCGCTAGGGGTCCGAGTGAGCGGACGCGTTTATTATTGACTCCGCCAACTTCTGGTTCCTGTGCCCAGCTAAGTCCTTTCAAGGACCCACCAAGGCCCTCACCGGACCCTGGAAGGTTCACGGACCCCAATCGCTACCATCTTTTGGATGTGCCCAATGACCTCGGTGAGCTACCTCTTGAAAATGTCTCTGGTAGCCACGCCGCTGCGCTAAGCCTCGCCTCATCGAGGCGAGCCTCGCCGGCGCGCCGCGTTCCTCCCTCCCCAACAACCATGGAGGAGCCCGTGGATGGAGAGACCTTGAACCCCTTGGACTGCCACCCTGGTGAGTGGAAAACTGTGCTCCGTGCATACCGTAATCGGACCACGGATTCGAATTCGCCCCCAAAACACCCGGTATCGGCCTCCGTTCAACCTAAACCAAGCGCCAGCAACGCCGGCGCGCCACCGGACGCTGCATCTGGGAACATCCGAAGCGCGTTCGAGGAGACGCCGCAGCTCCTACGCATGACGCGCGCCGTCGTCCATAGAAGTAAGCAACTCGCCGCACTGCCGGCGGGAACCATCAGAGTCGTCTTTCGCCCGCGAGGTGGCCTCTCCCTGGAGAAGATCCCGGCTCCCAGTATCCTGCAGGCACTTCACTCGACTCTCAGCTGTTCAGTGATTGGTGAGTTGCACATAAGAATCCACCCTACCAACAACACCTTCACAGTGGCGACGGTAGCGGAGGCAACAGCTCTGGCATTGGTCAAAATTCAACAAATTACCTTAGCTGGACAACAATACCCGGTAGCCGCGTACATCGCGGCCCCTCCAGCGGCAGTCAAGGGCGTCATTTCCCGGGCCTACTGGAATGAAACACCAGCGCAAATCCTGACTGACTTACAGTACAGAAACCCGGACGCTATCATTATAGCGGCCCGACGCATGGGGAAAACAGCGTCCATCTTAATAACTTTTGCCTCAGGTCCCGTGCCTCACACAATTAAATATATGTGTGTGGTACACCGCTGCACCAAATACGAGGGTAGCCCCGATGCCTGTACAAACTGCAGGAAGCCTGGACACAGGTACGACGTGTGCCCTCTCCCGAAGGCTGGACTCTGCCCGCGGTGTGGCGAGAAGCACACCCCTCAGGAGACCCCATGCACACCAAGCTGCATTCTTTGTGGTGGTTCCCACCTTACCGGTACCGGCTCGTGCAAAGCCAGGACCCCTCCACCTCGTAGACAGACCGCGCTGAAACCCAAGCAACCAGTGCCCACGCCAAAGGACTTTCCACCGCTAGTGCCTCATCAAGATCGCCAGCGAGCCTGGACCAAACCCACCAGTACACCCCAAACCTCACAGGGGGAGGAAGAGGAAGATCTCCTGCGGGAAGAGGTAAGGCATCTTAGGGCAGCCATTAATTCTATCCATCCTATCGTTTCTCCACCCACTCCTTCACCAACACCCCAAACCTATTCACCTACACCCCAACCCTCCACACCCCCTCCACAAAAGAAACGCAGACCAGAAGACATTCCAGACATGGATTCTAAATTACAAACCTTTGCCCAACAGCTCGAATCCAGTATTCTGGCTCAGACTCAAAATTACATTGAAGCCGCCATCACTAAGCTTACAGAAACTATTATCAGTCAAGTAACCACTGCCATTCTCCAACAAATTCCACAAATAATTGCTAGAATGTCTTCACATCTCCCAGCTAGCAACCCCATAGCTGCTCCCATCCTCCGCCCCCCCCCCCACCCTCCAGCATGGCCCAGTTGACGGGCAATAATCTCCAATTAAGCATCCTACAATGGAACTGCAGGGGGTTTCGTCGCAAACGAGACCCCCTGCAGCAGCTCCTCTCTGCTTCCTCCAAACCCCCTGATATAGTAGCACTTCAGGATGCTGGCACAAATTTATCGCTGCCAGGATACGCTCTGGTACCCTCTGACACCACTCCAAACCCCAGGGTTACCACGTATCTCCAACATTTTGTACCATACACTTGTCATGTACTAACCTCGCCGGTAGCTCACACATTCCTAGAATTAATCCCCTCCACTCACAGATCTCATCCCCTCTTCATCCTCAACTGTTACCTCCTTCCGAGGCAACCGGTCTCAGATTTAATCTCTCTAAGCCGCCTCCAACGCTGCAAAAAGGAACCCCCACATTATATTAGGGGATTTCAACTGCGCACATGTAGACTGGGGGTACACCCGCACTAACAAGAGAGGAGCGGAATTGCGCAACACCCTTCAGATGCACGGCCTGTCCATATGTAATGATCTGAGCACACCTACAAGAATTGGCAATAGTGTCACTGCCGACACAAGCCCAGATCTTACTTTTGGTCGCAACCTTCCCACACCGGTGTGGACAAACACAAATGAGGCCCTGGGCAGTGATCATTATATCATAACTATACAGCTTGATTTCGCCAAAAAAGCTAAAAACTACCGTGTCCGAATTACCAGCTGGGATAATCTTCGGAAGCACAGAGAGGCCAAAACATTATATTCCCCATTTAACCTCCACACAAGGATGACAGAGCTGAAACCCGATGTCCAGGCATTCACGCAAACATTAGACGCCACCCCCGAGACACCCGTTGCAGACAGTCGCTTAGCGCACCTACTCCAAGCGCAGAACAATATCCTCACACGCTGGAAAACCCAGAAGCAAAATCTGAAACTTAAGCTAAAATTAGCGCAACTACAGAAACAAATAGAAGAGCACAGGGCCGCACTCAGTAAATCTAACTGGCACCAATTATGTGACGGATTACGCGGTAATCTCTCCTCCACCAGGGCCTGGCATCTTCTACGGCATATGATAGACCCCACTGAATCTAAAAAGCAAACACGGCTTACACTCGAAAGACTTACCCATAAAAATCGTCAAAATCATCAAGCACTGTTACGCCAACTACAATCAACTTATACCACTGTGGGCCAAGCTGTATCATATCCCGACTATGTAGGCCCCGATCAACCCTCTCTCGACGCCCCCATTATTGAGGTTGAAGTCAGAGCAGCCCTTATCAAGCTCCGAAACTCAACCCCTGGGGAGCACCAAATCACAAATGTCATGCTCAGAAATCTAGATGACCGTTCAATTTCCCTTCTCACCGACTACTTCAATGAGTGCTGGGAAATGGGGGCGCTACCCGCTGAATGGAAGCACGGGAAAATAATTTTCATTCCTAAACCAAATAAGCCCATTAGCGCCCAAAACCTCCGTCCCATTTCGCTGACTTCGTGCTTGGGAAAACTGTTTGAGCATGTCATCCTCACCCGTCTCACACAACACATGGAATCCCATGGACTATATCCCCATACTATGGTAGGATTTCGAGCCCACCTCTCGGCACAGGACGCCCTACTGCAGATTTCACACGCTATCCTCAATGACATGTTACATCACACCAGAGCAATCCTGGCAGTCGATCTCACCAAAGCATTCGACAAAGTTACGCACAGCGCCATCCTGCAGGGCATCCAAGAGCTGCAGTTGGGGCCTAAGACCTACAACTATATTCGGGCCTTCTTAAACGGTCGCACAGCCTCACTGCATATAGATGATATCCAGACCCCCCCTTTCACACTTGGTAATGTTGGTACCCCGCAAAGAGCGGTGTTATCTCCCTTCCTCTTCAACCTCACCCTCATCCCCCTGGCCAAGGCTCTCAGCAGCATTCCGCACTTAGGACACACACTTTACGCGGATGATATAACGGTTTGGACCACATACGGCTCGGATGGCGACATAGAATCGACCCTTAAGGAAGCCGCCACAAATATAGCTACTCACGCGGCAAACATTGGGCTTGAATGCTCCCCCACAAAGTCGGCACTCCTCATAATCCGCCCGCAGCGCGTCCCTACCTCCCCCATCACGATCTACCTGCATGACACTCCCACACCGCAAACACTTACCCTCCGCATTCTTGGCCTGCATTTACAGGACACGGTTGAAAACAACCTTACCCTGAAAGCACTAAAACAGTCCACTTACTCCGTCATCCATCTTCTTAGAAGGGTTTCACATTCACGAGCCGGTCTAGACGAAGCAGACAATCTCAAGGTGCTGCATGCCTTTGTGCTTAGCCGCACTCTTTACGCCACTCCTTACCTGGACCTCTCCTGTGCGGATAAAGACAAGATCAATGCTCTAATCCGCATGGCTACCAAAGCAGCGCTAAACCTACCAAAGAGCACTAGCACGGACAGGCTCTTCAAATTAGGAATGCACAACACTATACAAGAACTTAGATGCACATCGCTACACACAGTACCATCGTCTGGCTGGCACGGAAACCGGACGATATATACTGGATCCTCTGGGAATTCGCATACCGGCTCACACGACAGACTTCATCTCTCTCCCTCAAGCCCCTTCCTAAGAATGTCCACCCTGAATACAATCAATCCCGCCGCGTCGCGCGAGCCAAAGCTCTTCATAAAGAATATGGCACTTCAGAGGATGTGCGCTGGGTGGACACCGCATGTGGTCCAGACCATTCAGTAGCTGTGGCTTACCATCCAGCAGCCCCCCCCCCCATTTACCCATTTCATAGACCCCCCTTGTACCCTGGAAGAAGCAGAGGAAGCAGCTATAGCAATAGCCATTGCCCAAACCAATGCGGCTTATATACTTAGCGATTCCAAAACAGCCGTTCTTAACTTCGCCCGCGGACGCGTCCATCCCCCCGCGTGGCGGATATTGAGAATGTGCACCCTAAATCCCGATAGGCGTATTGAGCTCATGTGGGTGCCGGCTCACTCTGGCAATCCCGGAAATGAGGCCGCCGATAACATAGCCCGAGGACTTATTTGCCGGGCAAATGGCGACCCCAGCCGGGATTTCTCGAGGGAGCGGGCACACACGTTTTCAGAATTAACTCAACAAGCACGCCTTGCCCGTCGACTCTATCCCCCTCCCCACCCCCGCCTATCCCACTCCCAACAAATACTCTAGAGCCGACTCCAGACCCGAACTCTTCCTACCCCTCAGCGTCTCTCCTACTTCCGCCATGTTTCCCCAGAGTGCACTCTCTGCGGAGCTCCGCACGCCACCCTGGACCACATCCTCTTCGGCTGCCCTGCCGATCCTCCCCCGCACGGACAGCCCGCCATCGGCACATGGGAGGAATGGGAGGCCCTCCTTGCGTCGCAGGACCCGGACACGCAACTTCGCTGTGTGAACCGGGGTGCCAGTGCCATGGCCCTACGTGGCCTGGACACATGCGCGTAATGTGAGGGCTGTGCGGTGGCCCTGAGACCTTGCACGGTCCAAACTCGCTTGTTTAATAAAGTTTTCCATCCATCCATCGTGTTCAAGTCACTCCGTTGATGTCGAGAGGGTGTTTCGTGACCGTTTCGCAGTACTCCTCAAATGGCGGAATTTGTGCGTCGATGAGGATTTCGACGCCACCGTCGCCGACTTTTGCAGAGATCTTTCCCGCCCGGTCGGTGACGTGGACTTGGCGCTTTGTGCTGCAGCAGCAAAAGAGGAGGTCCTTGCCACGCTCCGAAGTATGCACCAGACGACAGCACCAGGGCCTAACGGTCTAGTCACTGGTTTTTACCTGACATTCTTTCATGTCCTCGGAGACTTTCTAGCACGCCTCGTGAACTTTTTCCTCGTAGCGGGCCAAAAACCTTCCTCGTTCAGCCACAGCCGAATTCTTCTTGTCACAAAGCAAGGTATGTCGCCGTCGTGGCCTGAAACGTGGCGACTGAGAACCCTGCCGAATACCGACTGCTAAATGGTCGCGTCCCCTCTTGTCGGATATTTGCGTCCGCTCTTACAACAGCTTGTGAGCCCCTTTCAATCTTGTGCACTCCCAGGCCGTCCAATATTAGCGTCCCTCACTCTTGCCCGGAACGTGTTTGCCTTCGCGCACGAGAAGGGGGTTAGTGGGGTATTTCTATCCCTCTTCCAGGCGAAGGCGTTCATAAGGGTCGTGCATCCATATCTGTTCGCTGTATTGCGCTCCTTAGGGCTCCCCTCTAGGTTTGTCGATCGTATCAGCCTCATGTATAGCGGCTTCACGGCGGAGCTCCAGGTCAACAGCTCCGTCTCCTCGCCTTTCCTTTTCACACGTGGCGTGCGCCTGGGATGCCCTCTTGCTCCAGCGCTGTTTGTCCTGTCGTTGGACCCCCTCTTGCTGCGCGTCGCTTCTAGCCGATGCATTCCAGGTTTTCCAATGGCAGTGCAGGAAGCGGTTGTCGTCTCGGCGTATGCCGAGGACATCCCTATATTTTTCCGAGACGCCCGGAATGTGCGAGACTTCTTGGCCACATTTGAGGAGTACGCCGTTCTTTCAGGCGCCCAGTTGAACCCCAGAAAGAGCCACGCCCTCCGGTTTTGTTGTTTCAACAACCCTCTCCGACTTCCTATCCCGTTCGGGGATACCGTTGGGTGTTGGGAATCCTGTTCCATCAGAGCGGTGTCTCTCCACGAACAGGGGAAGAGGTTGCCACCAAGATAGCGAGGGCGCTGTCTCATGCCGCTCACTTTAGTATGTCTTTAGAGGCGAGAGTGGCGGTTATCAAAAGCCGCGCATTCGCTTTCGCGATGTATGTGGCGCGCGTAGCAGTTATGCGACGGCGCACCGCGAGCCGATTAGCTTGCCTTCCGGGCTGCTTTTGTAGGATGGCGGAGCCGCCGTAGTCGCCCGCCACCTGTGCCAACTACCGACCGCCCGTGGCGGCCTCGGGCTCCCCAATGTCGCCACGGTGGCACGAGTTTTGAGTGAAAGATTAGTCGCGAGTGCACTGAAGAACGAAGCGTATCCGGGGCGCTTGTCACGGATCTCTCCGGAGAACACTCGGACCGAAAGAATGGACTAAGCGACGGGTGTACCCACACAAACGCACATTTAATACACCCTACGCGACACACACACTAGAACAGAAAACTAACAAAACTAACGCAACACACAAAGGCTATAAATACACACGACCCGGGCACACTACTACCAGCGTCTACTACTAGCGTTCTACTATTCGTGTTCGGCGTTCATGCTCACGGTTTGTTCGGTATGGCTGCGGCGTTGTATGGTTCCTGTAGGCGGCGTCGAGGCGGCGTTCGCCGTGCTTATGCTGGCGTCGCTGGCGGTGTTCGACGTGCTCGGGCTGGCGTCGCTGGCTGCGTCGTACAAGCCCAAGGTCCAAGCGCCCGTGGAGGTGATGCCGGTGTGTTGGCGTTGGGGGCACCACCCGGATGGGTGGCAACAGCTCTGGAGACACCCATGGCTGTAGCAGGTGGTAGCGTCCTCTGTTGACTCCCCGGAACGGGCTCAGGCACGGCAGGTAGTCCACGATGCGATGTCGTAGAACGCGAGCTCACCGGAGCAGTAACCGGCGTCGCTCTCTTCCAGCCAAATGGTCCCTGACCCGCCGGAGCCTCCGCTTCTCTGCTGTTCCTCCACGTGCCTCGCTCTCACTCGACCTTTTATAGCCTCGGTGTTTGTCCTCGTAAGCCTTGTCGTCTTCTCTTCTCCACCAATAATATCTCTCCACCTCACCAAATGCTTGGCCACCAAATGCTTCGCCACCAATCATCTCCCTCCACCACACCGAATGCTTCTTCTTCCTCTTCTTTATTCTTCGGTTAATTCACGTCGTCTTGTTTACAACTCTTTACTTTAAAATTTTATTTAGGCTCCTTAATATATGTGACAAGGGCCCCCTCTCTCAAGAGTTTTTCCATGAAAAACTGCTCGCGTCATACCCTCTTCAGGCCATCCAGCCAACCGACTAACTTCTGTGGCGATTCTGACCAGCACACACCACACCACAGATGTCCAGCACACACCAAATTGCGTTTTCAGAACACTAACACACCACTGCTGCTGTCCGCAAAGAGTTCTTATTAAACATGTTCGTGTCCACAACAGACTCCCTTGTATAATCACATAACACCAACAATAGCAACAACAACGAAAACAAGGTAAATCCCAGAGACATTCACACAGCAACAACATGATATATCTCAGAGACACCCAGAGCTGACCAGTTAGCTCTATCTCTATACAAGTCTAATTTGTGACAAATGACCTCAATTTGGCTTGGCCCATCCCAAAAAGTCTCCCTCTTGATTTGGAGTAGGGCTGTAATCCTCTGTCTGCATTCAAATTGGGCTTCTTCAGTACCTCATCCCCTCCTGCGTTTTTCTTCTCACTGACCGTGGGCACCTCGGCAGCATCACCTGTCTCCTCGGCCACTACCGAACGCGCTGCCCTGGGGAGTACCACCGTACGGGACCTCTTCATATTTCTTCAACATATTTACATGGAAAACCGTCTTAGTGCCATCTATTAATACCTCATTACGCATGTCCTTTTTCTTCCGCGTCACAAGGTACGGGCCCTTCCATTGCATCATTAACTTATCATGATCCATGGGTAGCAACACAAGAACTGTGTCGCCCGGATTCAGAATTCTATGAATGGCTTTCTTTTCATAACCTCCCTTGTGGCGATCACGCGCCTTTTCCAGGCTTTGATGTGAAAGCCTGCATGTTTCCTGCAGCCTACCCTACAACTCAAACACGTATGTGTATGTGGTCTTGAGATCTGATGCAATCTCCTTATTAGCCCACAGCTCCTAGAGTATTGTAAGTGGACCTCTAACGGTTCTCCCATACAACATCTCAAAGGGTGAGAAACCAAGACTCGTTTGTGGTACTTCGCGGTAAGCGAACAAAGGAGCTGGGAGATATCTATCCCAATCAGTAGGTCTCTCCTGGCACATTTTCTTGATCATATTTTTGAGGGTGCCATTGAAGCGCTCTACAAGCCCATTACACATAGTATGGTAAGGCGTCGTCAGTAACTGCCTCACTGACAAAAGGCGGTTAACCTCCTTCATTAGTTCCGATGTGAAGTTCGAGCCCCGGTCACTCAAAATTTCCCTCGGGAACCCATAACGCGAAAACATTTCCACAAGACCCTCCGCCACTTGGATACTGTCAATAGTTCAGCGGAATAGCGTCAGGATAACGAGTGGCCACATCCACGAGAGTAAGCACATATCTATTGCCTTTGGCGGATACTGGAGAGATTGGCCCCACAATGTCAACCGCCACTCGCTGAAACGGTAGGTCGATGGCTGGCATCTTGCCCAGAGGTACGGGACCAACACTTCCCTTCGGAACTGTGCGCTGGCACACGTCACATGAGCGAACAAAGCGCTTAACGTCACTCTGAACACACAACCAAAAGAACTCCTCGGTGATCCTAGACACCGTTTTTTGAACACCCTGGTGTCCGGCCATAATGGCGTCATGTCCTAAGCGTAGTACGGTCTTTCGCATATCTCTCGGTAACACCAGCTGTTGGACACGCCTTCCTGAACTAAATGTGCATTCCCTGTGCAAAAGACAATTTACCGATTGCAACTGGAATGACGTGCGACTCTTCTTTCTTTTCACCTTTTCCCCGACTCTTTCGAAGCAGGTCTTCAGGCTCGGGTCCTCTTTTTGCCTAATTGCAATTTCGCCCGGTGTTACGCTCAGGCACATCGTAACAGGAGTAGAGAGCGGACGCAGCGTTGCTCGGGCTGTCGCTTGAGCTCTTGTCTCCACTGCCGACGAGAAACTGACTGCACCCGTCTGAGCTGTCGCAGGCCTTTCCTCCTTGGGATGTTCTTCAACGTCGAGCATCCTCTACTCGGGATCGGGGTCTTCGACACCTCTTGCACCCGTAATGTTCCCCAAGATGAGATCGTAGATGGGTTGGTCTACGCATTTTGCCACTACCTGCCCAGTATAATATGGCGTCGACACTAAAATCCTGGCTTCAGGAAGGTACCTTACTGTGCTATCTACAAGAGTGACGGCCGACGCTTCCCCTGTAAGATCCTCGTCCTTCACCAGGCTTCTACGAACCAAGACTGTGTTAGCTCCGCTGTCTCTAAGCACCAATATAGGACGGTCCCCTATTTGCCCAACCACCACTGGCATTGCTGCTTTCGACTTAAATGTTCCACTCACTGCCCCATTTTCCAGCGGCGTTTGCTCACTTTTCAGCTGTGGAACTTCGGGTTTCGTGACAAGTTCTACCCTTGAGTCGACAACGCATGCAGCTCGGTCCTGCGTTCTGTATCGGCACTCATCCAGAGTATGATCCCTCCTCTTACAACCTTGACACACAATCTGTGTTTTCTGAGCAGCGCTACTAGTCCGACAGTCAGCTGCACGGTGTCCCAACTTGCCGCAGAAAAAACACCTTACTGGCGCCTTAGATGCACTGCCATATGCTCTTGGTTTTGCCGCATCTGGGGTCTTTTCGGCTTCCTCCTTTGCCTTACTCAAATTTCTTAGCCCTTGAGCCTCGAGGAATTGGTCTGCAGTGTATGCGAACTCTTCCAACGAACACAACTTTCTTTCCTTCAGGAATAGCGCCAGCTTTGAGCTGCAACACGCTAAAAATTGCTCTGTGACCAACTTGTCACGCACACCTTCAAAACTCTTTTCTGTGTTTGACATATCAAGCCACCTATCAAAATAGTTGGTCAGCCTACAGGAAAACTGCTTCGAGGTTTCCGAATCCTCAGGTTTCGCGGTGCGAAATCTCTCACGAAAACCCTCTGCCGTAAGCCTGAATCTTTGGAGGAGTGCCTTTTTGACTTTCTCGTAGTCCATGGAATCAGCAGCAGGCATCCTTCCAAACACATTCAGCGCCTCTCCGACTAAACACATGCTCAATGCCGTGGCCCATTCACTGCGCTCCCAGCCTTGCCCCAAAGCTATCCGCTTGAATCGTTGCAGATATGCATCCAAATCATCTCTCTTGTCATCAAAAGGAGCCATCAGCTTCCATGGGCACACTCTGGCTGGTCTAGGAGATTCTGTACCCGCTAATTGATTGATTGATTACAAACGTCTTTATTTCTTCAATGTTCTCCGAACATGTGGGTGGACCGCCTAGTCCGGTAGTCCACTGGCTGCTGCTGCTGCGCTGGCCCTCCCCACCAGCCAGTGCTGACGGTCAGGATCATCGCTGAGCAGAATAGCCTCCCACTGCTCCTCCGAGGGGTTGGGAATGGGGTCAACTAAGGGATTATATTGGCATGCCCACACCATATGGTAGAGGTTAGCTACCGCTCCACAATGTGGACACTGTGGAGAGTATAGTGTAGGGTACCACTGGTGTAATTTAGCTGGTGTTGGGTAGGTGTTGGTTTGTAGTCTCCTAAGGGTGTTCTCTTCTAACTTGTTGAGGGATTTGTGTGGTGTTGGGTACTCCTTTCTGGCTGTTCTGTATGGCGCAAGATTGTCAGCATACACTGCTAAGCCTATTAGGTCGCGGCACCCTTCATGGTCATCAGGGGGAGACGTCCGGTATAGAAGAGCTCGGGCATGCCTGTGGGCGGCTTCGTTTCCTCCTGGTAGTTCCAGGTGACCGGGGAACCAGATTACTGAGACCTGGTTGGGTGGATGCTTAGTCAGCAATGACAACCCTGACTTGTGAATTAATCCGTTATTGAAGTTTCGACAGGCGTTCTGGGAATCAGTGAGCACAACGGCGTTGGGGTTAGATGCTACAGCTAATGCAATAGCTGCCTCCTCTGCGTGAGTGGGGTTAGATGTTTTCACCGAGGCGCAGTTCACCATCGACCCTGAAGGCGTTGAGACCACAATAGTCATGACTCCATTATTTGGTCCTGCTGCGTCCACGTAAGGGGTGTTAATTTGCTTGTCCCATTTCTTCTGCAGGGATTCACCTCTTGCATTCCTCCTCTCGGTGTTATATGCGGGATGCATATTCCGCGGAATGGGGTGCACGTTTATGCGTCTTCTCACATCGCGTGGGACCTCTTCCCTTTGGTCAATTGTATAGGGCAGATTAACATGGATTTTATCGAGCAGTTCTCTGCCAGGTTTTGTGAGTGCAAGCCGATTCAGTTGTGAGAACCATTGTGCTTCCCACATCTCTTTGAGGGTATTATGTACTCCTAGAGCCATGAGCTTTGCTGTTGGCGTGGAGTTTGGTAGCCCCAGTGCCGTCTTGTAGGCTTTCCTGATGAGTACCTCCAACTTTTCAATTTCCGACCTGGAGAGGTTAAGGAATGCCGTCCCGTACATTATCCGAGAGATCACGAAAGCTTGCACTAAGCGGATGGTGTCCCTTTCCTTCATGCCATGGTGTTTATTTCGGATACGATGTATCATGCGGAGGATTTGCTCGGTGGATGTTGTAAGCTTCTTCATAGTGGTGGTGTTCTGTCGCCCCTGCGGGATATACTGCCCTAGTATCTTGATCTCCGTGGGTTTCTGTACTGGGTGGTTCTCTATATACACCGAGATGTTCTGCGCTAGGGGTGTCCTCGGGTTCTTCAGGATTAGCAACTCGGACTTTTCCGGCGCACACTGGAGACCTCTCTCCCTGGCGTACCGGTCCACCGTGTCGGCTGCTGCTTGAAGACGCTCCTCGATCTCGGCGTCACTCCCCGAGTTGCACCAGACAGTGATATCATCCGCATATAATGTGTGTTTGACGCCGGGGATTTCGGAAAGAAGGCCTGGTAGATCTTTCATAGCCACATTGAATAAGAGGGGTGACAGTACCGCCCCTTGCGGAGTTCCCCTCGGGCCTAGAGTGATGGGATCTGATTTTATTCCACCGAAGTTTATAGTGGCTTGCCTGACTGATAAGAAGTGTTTGATATAGTTGTAGGTTCTTGCGCCACAGTTGGTATCGGCGAGGCTTTGCAGGATGTTTTTATGTAGAACGTTATCGAACGCTCCTTTCAAATCAAGTGCCAGGATGGCCCTTGTCTGTGACTTGGGAGGTGTCTCAAGGAGGTCTTTGTACAGGTACAAGAGGGCGTCCTGTGTCGATAGGTGAGGGCGAAAGCCGAATTGAGTATTAGGTAGGAGGTTGTTTTCTTCTAAGTATCTACTCAGTCTCGTGTTGATGACCCTCTCTATGAGCTTCCCCAAACACGAGGTCAGCGATATCGGTCGTAGATTATCCAGTTTAAGGGGTTTGTTCGCCTTCGGAATGAACCGAACCTCGGCTGTCTTCCAGGATATTGGTTACGTTCCTGTAGCCCAATGCTGCTCGTTGAAGCTAAGGAACGCTGATCATTGTCCGTGATCTCCTCATATCCTCCCGCGACATGCGCCTGTTTCCACAAAATAAACTCCTTCTCCCGTTATATCCTTCTTTTCTCCTGTTCTTCTGCCTCGCGGGCACTTTTCTCTTCTCGCTCTTCTGCTTCACGAGCGTCTGCGCGTGCTTGCGCCCTTTCCTCTCTCTGCCTATATGCCTGCTCTTTCTGCCTCTTTCCCTCCTCGTCATATAGACGCAACACCTCTTCTTTGCTTAACCCCAGCTTGAGCGCCAGCTCTAATGTTTTTGCCAATTCCATACTTTCTGCAGTCGAGAGATCGGAAAAATTCGAGACAAAGCAAAAAAGAAAAAGGAAATGTATCCTGGCACAAGCTCTCCACTTATCTTTGTCACGGATCTCTCCGGAGAACACTCGGACCGAAAGAATGGACTAGGCGACGGGTGTAACCAACACAACGCACATTTAATACACCCTACGCGACACACACACTAGAACACAAAATTAACAAAACTAACACAACACACAAAGGCTATAAATACACACGACCCGGGCACACTACTACCAGCGTCTACTACTAGCGTTCTACTATTCGTGTTCGTCGTTCATTCTCACGGTTGGTTCGGTGTGGCTGCGGCGTTGTATGGATCCAGTACGCGGCGTCGAGGCGGCGTTCGCCGTGCTTGGGCTGGCGTCGCTGGCGGTGTTCGACAGGCTCGGGCTGGCGTCGCTGGCGGCGTCGTACAAATTCAAGGTCCAAGCGCCCGTGGAGATTATGCCGGTGTTGTTGGCTTTGGTGGCGGCGTCGCTGGCTGCGTCGTATAAGCTCCGGGTCCTAGCGCCCGTGGAGGTGATGCCGATGGTGTGGGCGTTGGGGGCACCACCCGGATGGGTGGCAACAGCGCTGGAGACACCCCTGGATGTAGCAGGGGGTAGCGTCCTGTGTTGACTTCCCGGAACGGGCTCAGGCACGGCAGGTAGTCCACGATGCGATGTCGTAGAACGCGAGCTCACCGGAGCAGTAGCCGGCGTCGTGCTCTTCCAGCCAAAGTGTCCCTGACCCGCCGGAGCCTCCGCTTCTCTGCTGTTCCCCCCTGTATCTCGCTCTCTCTCGCCCTTTTATAGCCTCGGTGTTGGTCCACGTAAGCCTTGTCGTCGTCTTCTCTTCTCCACCAATCATCTCTCTCCACGTCACCGTATGCTTCTCCACCAATCAACTCTCTCCACCTCAGCGAATGCTTCTTCTTCCTCTTCTTTATTCTTCGGTTAATTCGCGTCGTCTTGTTCACACCTTTGTCCTTTAAAATTTAATTTAGGCTCCTTAATACATGTGACAGCGCTCTCTACTCCTTTACTGGCTTAGCACAGCCAGACAAGCGGTCGCGCCTGGACGACACGTTGGGCCGCAAGCCGAAATACTCGCGGCCTACTCCAGTGCCGCAGCCGGGCTCAACTTGTCTCTCGAGACAGACTTGCCAGATGCAAACCTCACTGAGGTTCGCCCGAGCTAATTGCAGCGCCCGTCTGAGTACAGACGACCAGCGGCACACCGCTGTGACCAAATGTTTGTCGTGGGCAACGTGCCGCCTTCTGGCTGAAATACGGGAATGCGAACAGCGGCGGCGCTGGGGCGTTCTGCCAACTCGTGAGCGCCTCTCGTCGTGGCACGTGTGCCAATTTATCAATGCCCCAACTGTGATGGAAGGAAACAGCGCACCACGTCTTTTTTTATTGCTGTGTTGCCCGCGTAATGTGGCGGCTAGTGTCGCGCATGCTGTGTTCGCGCCGGGCCGAGCGTCCGACACCCTCGTGGCCCCTTCGCGAGGCTAGTGTATAAATGTAAAATGTTTGTTTTGTGGCGCCGGCGATGCCTGGCCGAAGCACGCCGGCAACCCGCAAGGGCAATGTACCCGGCGTTGCAGAACGTGCAGCTTCTCCTCTGACAATACTTAATATCTGTGTCGAGTCTGGCCGACTCGACCCATATGGAGAGGCGCAGTTACTGCGACGCTGGCATACGCGGTACTTTTCCGTGCGCGGGAACGGTCTGGCTATGCCGGCTCTGCCATATTAGCCAGCCAACGCCCCCCCCCCTCTTTTTTACTGATCCTTGTGTCTTTCTTTGTTTTACTTCGACAGTAAAGGTTTACCGGTGGTGTTGGTCCGGTGATTTCCAGAAACTGGATGCACCGCTTGAAGGCTTCTCGATCATATGACTTGCAGGCGAAGCGATTTAGTGAGGAACGAACTTTTATACAGGCTATTTACAGATGGTTACAAAGAGAAGTCAGTATACGGCCACAACTATCCGCGGCTGGCCTAGCCGACCGCCTGCACAGAGGTGAGGGACACCGTGTCCCAACAGTCAAACTGGCGTGCCTTGTACCAGCTCTCAACGGTCACTCCCTCCGCACTCGGCCAGACCGAGCGCCTGCAAGCTAGGAGTAGCTAGAGACAAAAGCACACGGGCGCGGCTCCCTTCGCGGGAACACCCCGAAGATGCCCGCGCCCTTTCCACACGTAAAAATAAACTGCTAACTGCGGCTCATCAGTTTTGACGAATAGCAAAGCTCAGAACTGATGTCAGCGTTTTCCCTTACCCCCGAGTTCCCCCATAGGTTGTTTCGCAATCCTTCGCCAAGGGGACAGGGGTCCAAGGTCGAGGCCGGCAGATAGCCCCGCCGTCCGGAGCGGCGAAGGAAACCGCAAGGACGAACGGGGAGACTAACCAAAAAGGCATGAGTCCCCTTCTAACGGCGTGCCACAGCAAAACAAAATAAAACAAAACCGGACGCGCAGTCTAGGTCACTGCCCTCTCGCGGAATATTCGCAACACATGTACAAAAAGATGCGACAGCGCGCCAATCCCTACATCGACCTTGAAGAGTGGATTGCACTGTACGGCCTGCTTCATTACCTGTTTGAATGCGTTCATAACCCATGAGGGACGAATTACTTTTCGGCTAGTGTTTGTTCCTGTTTGTAACACGAGCTGAGAACGTCGTGTTGTTGCTCTGCACCAGCTTGTCTGTTACATTGTGTCCAGGCAAAATGTATTGTTTGCTCCAATGTACTTTTCGACCCAATGTGTATAGATTGATGACTTGTTTGGCCACCATATAAACTTCCCTTGTTTTAGGATATTTTTGGTGAGGGGGAAAGCAATGAGAGGGCACAATAAAATTTAATGGCCGCCACTTTGGATTCGAGAAACCGAAACTATGCCGCCATTTCGTCCCCTGTCGTCATACTCGCATAGTTCCACCTCTAGCCACCATATTGGACCGTGACGTCATCATTGACACGCGGCATTTGTTTCTACAATGCTATTGTAGATGGCGCTACTAGTTTAAATGCGAGTGAAATGCTCGACATGGTTTTGCAGAAAACGAGGTTCGAATTTCCGGGCGCAGCGGTGGTAAAAAATAGAGCAGAAAATGCCACAAAAAAAGAAAGTCGGAAATCACACAGAGATCAATCAATCATGCATTTTATTTGCATCAATAAAAGTTCTACTGGGAGCGCGAACAAAAAGCCGACAAATAGCTAGATAAATGTTATGAAGCGAAGGCAAAGAGGTCGGCAAGAAAGATTGATATGTGGCCTGCGGCTCTGCACTGGTGAAGGGAAGAGAAGAAAGAGGATCATGATGGGTGACGATGTGGTGAGAAAGAAGATAAAATTGCTGCCTTGAGAGGAAACAGAAAATGAAGGAGAGAGGTACCATGCTCCCGTAGCAGCAGAATCAAACAACCGGCACCAGGAGCAAACAAGAAAGTGGCGCTCTGTTTGCAATGAGTTTGTATACAGATAAAAACAAACACAGGAGCACCGTTACATTTCTAAGATGCAAATTATGGGAGAAAGTATATGCATGAGAGTATTAGTCATCAAGTTATACAGTGGCATACACTTGCGTACAATAGCACGAAAAGTACAGTAGCATACATTAGTTTAGGACATATGAAAATAGAGTAGCATACTTTACTATACAATGGAACAAAATAAATGTTATAAAAGAAAAAAAAGCCTAAAGAGCACTACTTGGAAGAGATGACAGCACCACATAGGCGGAACTATATCAGATGCACTGCAGTTTCTAGGATCGAGGACATAATCTGTCAATGGGGATGTTCGCAGTGTTTAGTTTATTAAGTAACCCATGTGTCTGGTGTCGTAATCTGTGCTGACCATAGTTGGATCTGCTGAAGGCGACCTTCCAGTATAGCGTGTAAGGGAACTTCTTTGGTGTTATGCTTTACATTATCTGTGCCATTTTCTCCAGAAGTCTTCTGTGCGGCTCTCTTTAATAAATGATAATATGAGGGTGTATATGCAGAGGTGACGGGCCGGGATGAGACTAAGTAGCTCAAATAAACATGCTCTGAGTGATTCATAGGGAATATTGGCTGTATTGTGCACTTTTTTTTGTGCAGGATCTGTAATGGATTTGTGTTTATAAATATTGTAGTTCCTCATAGAAGCAGATCATAATTTAAATGACAAGAAAAAAGTTATACATTAAGAGCTTTAGTTTTAACGGGAGCATATTCCAGACTTTGTTTATTACATTGCAAGCTTTTGGAAGTTTTTACTTTAGTGTGCACACGTGTTCATTCAATTACATGTGTTAGTTAAAGATGACGCATAGCGCTTTAATATCAGGGAGGGAAAGTGTACCGTTATTATTAATGTTTAGCTCTAGAAGTTTGTCGACAACTTCATTTCTGCTTTGAAACGCCAGTGCCTTAGCTTTTTTTGTGTTGATAACTAAAGAGTTGCCATGACTTCATTCATACAGATTTAGAAGTCCAGTGTTGCCCATCCGGGAGAGTTCTTGTAGACTAGAAACACGAAAAAAAGTGTGGTATCATCAGCCAAAATGATAAAATTTGCAGCTTGTGTGATGCTAGTTAAATCCCTGATTTACAAATTGAAAAGAAGTGGGCCTCGAATGCTACCCTGTGCGACTCTAGTAGTGAAGGAAAAAAATTCTACCGTGTTTTATGAACTTTTACACTGTCGCTACGCGATTCTAAATAGCTTTCAATTATTTCTAAGATGGTTGCACGCAAGCCGCATCGTTCGAGCTTCGCAAGCAAAGTTTCGTTGGTTAGTCTTTCAAATGCTTTAGAAAAATCAACGAAGACACGGAAAGTAACCTGCTTTCAAAATTATTTAATATTAACTCTTTCAATTGAAGAAGTGCTTGAGCAGTGGACCTTCCAGATTGAAAGCTGTATTGTGCATTAAAAAGAATTGAACACGCCAAACGCAGTTATTCCAGAAAATAATATATTTTCGAAGGCTTTCGAGATACTGAAAATATTGATATCGGCCTGCAATTTACGAAATGTTTTTGTCTCCGCTTTTGTATATTGCCACAACTTCGGCTATCAGTAGCTTTTCTGGAATTTCGCTGGAGAAAAAGAAATATGCAAATATGTGTTAGGACTAGTGTTGAGGCTTCAGGTTGTAAATGTCACAAAATGTTTTGCGATATTCAAACTGATGTCGTTCATGCATGCATCAAGCAACATCTAATGAGGTCACCGCCAAATTTCTAAACGTACAAAATTCTAAAACAAATGGTGAACAAACTAAAAGCTTACCAACAATAAGCTGAATCTAGTAATTTAATACATAGCAAAGCTTTTAAAACGCATCATTTGCTGGCGTTCGCATCATCACGAATGTAAATATTTGTCGAATGGATATTTCTTAGACATCGACAGACTGGAAATGACGCCACACTCCATCCTCAATTTCAAAATAGTTCACCTGGTGACATTCCTGTATATAGAGGTGAATTACTAATTTACTAAATTAGTTTTTTGGTCTATCTATGCTATGGGATGAGATTTGGGCTCGTTCTAATAATTTAGTTGCTGTCTCAAGGCCGTGGCAGAAGCCATATTGAAATGAGTAAGTTCTATTTCATTTCGAGAAAAAGTGTTGTGTTTTAGGACGATGTGGTCGAGTTGTTTAGACGCTGTACAGGTGCCTTAGGTGGGTGTGTAGTTAGCGACATTGGTCCTGGTTTTTGATCTATGTACTGGGATTTTTTTGGCCGATTTTCTTTCCTCTGAAAAATAAATCTTTGACGATTGTTTATTAAAATTACATTAAATACTTAGCCATCCACTTAACGCTATCTTTATGAGGAATTTCAGGATTTTAGACGTTTGTGGCCCTTTTTTGTGTCCAAATTTATGCACAGCTTAAGTACCCTCTTCTGAGTTTCAGATAGTGGCTCAATTTGTTACGTTACGCTGATGCTCGTAAGGTCTTCTTCCAGTAAAAACTCACCCAAAACATTAATTCAGTGAGTTGGCGTTCTCAGTGTTTTCTTCTTTTTGAATCTGGGTTATTTCATTGCTTTTTTTAATTTAGGTAAATCCAAATTTCAATCCAAATTAAGGTAAATCCAAATTTTCAAGTGGATGATAGTTTAAATTTATTGTGCCTGATGAAGCAATGAAAAATAGAAACTGTTATTCAATGTTCCATGCTTAGTATTGCTGGGGTAAGACAGGACCTTACTTCGAGCAAGATTTAAACTTGAGTGCTCCTTTCGGTCAATCAACTGTGTTTAGCACGTATGACATCGTCGGTGATCAAAGAGTTATGTATTTTTGATTTCTTTCTTCTACGTGGGATGAACATGTGGGTGGAGTATAACAGAATCAGTTTAAACCTACTTCAAAATCATTCAATATCAAAAGCAGAATAGCTTGCAACTTCTTTCAATAGGTCGAACTCGAAGAAATGATGATGGTGAACACATTTATCGCGAGCTTTATTGAAAATAGCATGGTGGTTCGCTGTCGTGGAGAATAAATTGTGATGCTGACAGTGAAACTGCATAAAATTAATTTGCGATCAGACAATCTACCTAGTATTTAAGATATAGTTTATCGAGTGGAAGGTGATGCTCCAGAAGTTCTCGGTCGAGTGGGTTATTCGAACAACCTTGATCACGTTTAGTTTGATTTGCAATATGAGTGAAAATAAACTGTAGCAAAATATATAAAATAGAAGGTGAAGAACGACATTGATGTTGCTTTGTGGGCGAGCTATTACACGGCAGGTTCAAGTCACCAAGCCTGATTTATCTGGTGCCTAATAATGACATTTCATATAGCGGTATAATGCAAGCATGCAATCATGATAACTGAAGAGAGCGCAACAAACACAGCGCACCATATAAGAGCAGAAACGAGATATCGCTTAGGAAAAGGTCTTTATGCCTTCGGTATTCGGAAGTAGACTGAATGGAATTTTTGTTGACAAAAATGGCCACCACACCACCGAAAGTTTTTCTATCCTAGTGAAGTACCACGTTATTGTGGGCGTATTGTTATTTTCTATGATATCCACGTGAACCGTATTTTTTTTTACACTCACGACACATGGTCTGATGCCAGTTAAAACATATTTGTAAATATTTCTAGTTTGACGAGTATGCTGCAAAACTTCAAGAGGCGGAAATCGGCTGCAGTTGCAAAAATTCTGTATGTGTCAAAGAACGCTGGATAATTTGTCTTAGCGAACTCGGTCACTTTGTCCGCGAAAAAACTCATGTTATCAAAGCCTCACGAATGTTGGAGGAACGCCAGCATGATGTTTAGTCACAAGAATGGGTGTGTGGAGAAACTGAATAAATAGGGCTGATGCGCTGACTGTCGATTTCCCACAATTTCTTTACAAAGGTAGGCGCCAGTAGAATCCCAAATGCCTTAGATTCCAGACAACCAACGTACCACTCTGGCTTGCATAAAGGCTACTAGAAAAAGAGCATATCCACTTCGTGAACAAAGATATGAGAATAATATAACAAGCCCTCTTACAATATTCATACAATAATATAGATAGATAGATAAAGAGGAGGAGGGAAAGACAGGGATGTTAACCAGAAAGGGGTTCCGGTTGGCTACCCTGCACTGGGGAAGAGGGATTAGGGGGCTAAAAGAAGGAAGAGAGAAGGGGAAAAAGGCATAACATACACACACACGCACAACGCTGTCACAATTTGTCACTCAATCCAGTCGCTCTCAAGTAGGCAAAGAGTGCCTTGTATGCCTCGAGGGCAGTCGACTGCTGTGGCCACGGACCGAGGATCTTTTGCTCTGTTAATGGGCGAGGATCGAGGCGGTCCAGGGCACAACACAGTGTATGTCTTGCACTCGCAAATGCAGGGCACTCACAGAGAAGATGAGCGATGGTCTCCTCACAACCGCAGCTTTCACAGGCAGGACTGTCGGCCATCCCCATCCGGAAAGCATAGTGGTTGGTAAAAGCAACGCCGATCCATAAACGGCATAACAATGTTGCGTCGCGACGTGCTAAGTTACGTGGAAGACGAAGGCGCAGTCCAGGGTCCAGTGCCTTGAGGCGGAGGTTGCAAAACTCTCCCGTGTTCCACGCTAAAAGTGTGAGCTCCAGCGCCAAAGGGCGAAGCCCACACGCTGCGTCAGGTCTTGATATTGGAATCCTCACTGGAAGTCCGTCGTTGTGAGCCGAACGCGCAGCCGCATCGGCCTGGTGATTACCTTTAATACCACAGTGTCCTGGCAGCCATTGAAAAATGATGTCATGACCTTTGGAAACGGTGCCGTGGTACAGTAGACGGATCTCAGCAACAAGTTGTTCCTGCGACCCGCGGCGTAGCGCAGCTTGCAGGGCTTGAAGGGCTGCTTTAGAGTCGGTGAAAACCGTCCAGTCATGTGGAGGTTCCTGACTGATGAACTCTACCGCAGCCCGTAAGGCTGCGAGTTCCGCACCAGTTGAAGATGTTGGATAGGTCGTCTTCACTTTCATGAAGATGGATCTGGCCGGTATCACCACCGACCCCGCAGAACTGGTGGAGTGAACTGATCCATCTGTGTAAACATGTATGCGGTGACTGTGGTAAGAATGCAGGTGATTTAATGTCAGTTGTTTGAGAGCGGGTAGTGATACACCAGCTTTCTTCGTAATTCCAGGAATATAGAGGTGAACCCGAGGTTCATGAAGACTCCATAAGGGTGAGCACGGTCTTGACGCAGGGGTGAACTCCGATGGAAGATATGCGCGATGAGCTTCAATGACTTTGGCGAATGCAGTACGCGGCCTAATTATTGGGAGTGTTGCGAGGTGATGACAGGGAACCCGTGTGTGGTGCCGAATATGTGTTCTCATGGTGTCAACAGCAATGTATGTAGTAACAGGATGTTCCCGGGCAACAAGAACAGTTGCTGCTGTTGATGCACATTTAGGCAGTCCAAGGCAGATACGGAGAGCTTGCGCTTGCACACTTTGAAGAGTCTTGATATTTGTCTTTCTAATGGAACTGAATATCGGAAGACTGTACCGCATGTAGCCCAGAAATAGGGAACGGTACAGTTGCAGCATAGAGCGCACTGATGCGCCCCAGGACTTTCCCCCGAGGAAGGAGAGGACGTGGACAATCGCAATTAGTCTCTTTCTCATGTCGTAGACATGTGGACTCCACGAGAGGTTCCTGTCGATGACAACACCAAGGAATCTGTGGCTTCTCTCATAGGGAATGGCTTCACCATTAATGCGAATGGTGTAGCGTGACATTATTTTGCGTGTGAACGCCACAAGTGAACACTTTTCGGTCGAAATGTTCAGGGCCTGCAAGCGAAGATAAGATGTCAATATCGATGCCGCCTTTTGAAGTCTTGCACGAACTTGAGGACGGGTCACCCCTGATGCCCAAATACAGATGTCGTCTGCATATACCGAGATCTGAGCAGATTGTGGCAATACGTCGACCAGGCCGATGAGAGCAAGGTTGAAGAGAACTGGGCTCAGCACTCCACCCTGAGGGACTCCGCGCGAATTTCGGTGTAAGGACGTTGGTCCGTCCGCAGTCAGGACAAAAAACGACCTCTCTGATAAATAGCTGCGTATCCAGCTGAACGTGCGGCCTCCGATCTCAGCAGCTTCCATTGCGTCCAAAATGGCCTGATGCGTTACGTTGTCGTACGCGCCCTTGATATCCAAAAACAATGCCACGGTCAATCTTTTCAAACTTTTGCTGTGGTGCACCGACGTTACAAGGTCAACCACGTTGTCGATAGAAGAGCGGCCCCGTCGGAACCCAGACATGAAGGTTGGATAAATCTGATATCGCTCCAAGTACCATTCCATGCGTGTGAGCAGCATTCTTTCCATGACTTTGCCGACGCAGCTGGCGAGTGCAATTGGACGGTATGATGAAAGGTCGAGCGGTGATTTCCCCGGCTTAAGAAGTGGAACCAGACGACTGGTCTTCCAATCATGAGGAACTATGCCAGCAGTCCATGACTTGTTATAAGTGTCCAAAAGGGCCCGTCGAGCTTCTTTGCCAAGGTTGGAAAGTGCGGAGAATGTCACACCATCGGGCCCTGGTGATGATGACCTTCTACAACAAGCCAGCGCAGCATCAAGTTCTTCCATGGAGAATAGTGCATCCATCCGAGAATCCCGTGAGGGTGGAACATTGTTGCAGTGCAGCGTTGCGCCTGGATTCGGAGGGCCTGTTATTCTTGCGCAGAAATCTTCAGCTACCTCAACCACACTGCGCCTTTGGTGGAGCGCTACGGATTTGAACGGGTAGCGCTGTTGAGGGTACGTGCGAAGACCCCGAATTACACTCCAAACGCGTGACAAAGGCTTCCGTGGATCAAGTGTTTGGCAAAATGTCCTCCACCGTTGTGTTTGCAGTGCCTGAATTCTGCGCTGAATCTTCTTCTGTATGCGCCTAGCATCTCTTAGGTCTAGGCGCGACTTTGTGCGTCGGTATCTGCGCTCTGCCCTGCGCCGTTGTGATCGCAGTCGCTGCAATTCGAAGTCAAAATCGGTGTAGTTAGCGACAGGGTTAAAGGGGCAGGTGGCGTGTTCCATGGCCTCCTTAATTTTTTGTTCAAGACCGGTAGAGAAGCCCTCTGCGCAAGCAGCCTCCATAAGTAATTTAAAAACTGTCCAGTCAATGCGCTGCCTACACGTGGCTGGGGAAAATGTGGAATGGCCGGTAATAATCAGATAGGTTGGGATATGGTCGCTGCCATGGGTTTCTACATCCGAAAACCACCGGACGCTGTTGTTAAGGCACTTTGAAACGAAAGTCAAGTCCAAGCAGCTGCTATAAGTCACCCCTCGTATATAGGTCGGGCTTCCGTCATTCAGGCACTGGAGGTCATGGTCAGAGGCGAAGGACACAAGCTGTCTTCCCCTAACGTCCATCCTAACGCCTCCCCACATGGTGTGATGAGCATTGAAGTCACCCATAATAACCCACGGAGCAGGTGTAGCTGCCATCAAACCACTCAACCTTCTGGCGTCGAAACGACTTGATGGCGCCAAGTACACCGCCAGTAGCGTAAACGTCAGGTCACGGCTCTTCACTGTCAGGCAAACGTACTGATTGTCTTCGTTCGGAGGAACTGAATGTTGCACATATGTAAGTTCACGTCGAATGTAGACGATGACTTTGCTGGATCTGTTGCACGTGGGTGATGAAAATGCCTCGTAACCGGATATTCGCAAAATTGCCGGGGTCTTCGGTTCACAAATCAAAAGAATGGGGAAGTGATTCTCGTAGACGTAGTGCCGTAAATCGGAAATCCGGGACTGGAGCCCACGAGCATTCCATTGGAAAATGAAAGCTTGCTTGACTTTCTTTTGAAAAGACAGGTGCGAAGGAGCCATGATGCCGTCTACTGTAGAGCCGCAAGAACTGGATGTAGCGCGTCCAGCACTTGAAGTGCGCTATGTGCTGCTGGCGTGTGTAGGCTGGAAAGCAGAGCACGCATGGCATTCATTAGTGTCGTGAGCATTGCAATCACTTGCATATCTGGGCCATGGCCTTGATCGTGCCTGTTGGCTGGATCAGTCGTAGGCGCTGCACACTGCCCTGAGTGCGCCAACATCCCTGACGCAGTAGGCGTAGAAGGCTTTGGCAGTGGTGGCCAAGTTGCATCTGAGGCAGCAGGTCCAGCCTCACCAAGCGCCGGGCTCCCTTGATTTGGTACGGTTTTTGGTGGAGGCAGACAAGCCGCAGTTGGGTTTGGGGCATTATTGTCAAATGTGACTGCTTTCTTTGACGACCTTCGGCGGCGCGAACGACGTCGTCGCACCTTTGCGGCGGCTTGTTTGTGCGTAGAATGGTCTCGCACCATTTGCTTCAGTACCGCCCGCTCGGTCTTTAGACGGGGGCAGTCTTTCGAGGAAGAGTCATGAGGGCCGTGGCAGTTGGCGCACTTCAAGGTAGTAGCGCGGCAAACATCACCGCTGTGTGACTCGGAGCATCGCGGGCACACGATGGAGTTGATGCAGACGCCGCTCACGTGGCCGATCCTCATGCACTTCCTGCATTGAAGTGGCTTAGGCACAAAAGGTCGAACTGGATGACGAAAGTGCCCAACCTTCACGTACGATGGTATGCAGTCACCCTTGAAGGTCAGCTTGATGCATGGAGATCTGCCTAACCGCTGAACTTGAATGACGGAAATGCCGTCGGTTGCCGGCTTGATCAACATGGGTAAATCTGCATCACAGATGGCGATATCGACGTTGTAGATTACGCCAGCCGTAGTGCCGCTGTCCTGGAGAATAAGGGGGCGTACACTGATGTTGCCGAGTTTTGTGATTGCGGTTAAATTCTCTAGTGAACTTCGCTCCACCACATCAATGGCAATGACGTTTTTGAACGGGTTGATTCTGACATCTTTTATGCCTCCCGGTACAAGGCTCTCCAGATAAATAGAGATGGCTTGCCTGTTCAGTAGGTTCAAGTTGTCCGTTGAGTTCAACGGCACAAACAAGGCTGTATGCGCTGAGGAACTTCGCGCCGTGATGATCGTTGGCGTTCTTGATGAGGAACCGTTGACGTGCTCGATGAGGACGATCGCTTGTCTACGCAGTCTGCGCTTGGCCTTCTTGCCAACAACCGTTATGAAACCGTCGTCGGCCGAGGACGAGGAGTCTTCACTTGGCACCGAGTACACAACAGTGCCCTGGCTGCTCGAGTCACTCTGGCGGTGCAGGCGCTTCCTCTGGGCGGCTGCTGCCGACCCACCGGGTCCCAATAGAGGCACAGCAGCCTCTACTTCCATCGCCGTGGCAAAAAGGGAGCGGCGCCTCCATGATTATAGCACAAATTACCAAAAAACTGCACAGATGTGAAGGCAGCGTTCTGATACAGAACAACTCATACAATAATATAAAAATATACAATAATATAAAACATTTTACAAAAATGCGGCATCGGCAGTTATGTAGGTGTTACCGAATCGGGGCATAGGAAAGCCATATCAAAAAGGTACCTGAAATTATCTATATCTGCTGCAGAGCCCCACCGCCCTCCTTAAAAGCAGTGATAAAATGTCAGTCAGGAAATGTGTCGGGCAGAAAGAATCGACTTTTCAAGTAATATTCACCATGCATTTGCAGGATGTATTACCAAAAACTTACATGGAAGTGTTGAGAAGAAAATTCAGCGCAAAGTGACATGAAATGTTCGATTCACTGATGATATTGAACTGATAAGTAATTCCTTGCAAACGGAAAGTATGATCGAAGAGCAAGACTGGAAGGCAGTATCAATGTTACGAAAAAAATATGAATAATTTGAACTGAATTGTTAATGATTAAAAGAAGAGTTTGACAAAGAACAAAGCATTTCCAATTGTCAGGTAATACATTCAAATAGGTTAAGTAGTAACGACGGACCTTAACTGCGAGAATGAAATCATAGTAGAATCAGAAAAAGATGAACTGCATTTAGAAGCATTTTCATGTTATTTGACTTAATTTAAATTTCATTTTTCTTTCAATTCAATGCTTTATTTCCTTTGTACACATGGAGAGGGTCGACGGAAAAAAGCCAGTAAGATGTGGCTTGACGTGCCCCTCGACCCCTACACCCAGGGCAGCAGTCAAAAAGAAGAGCAACATATGCAATCAAGATAGTGGATGAAACAGCAATACGAACAAACAAATGAACAGAAAGAAAATATAGCGAACAAAGCTCGTCTGAGGTTACTTCAAGAACGCCATTTCAAGAAAGAATCCAAAAGAAGAAGTGAAATATGCGTGTTACAATCTAGAATGTAGCACATACACTCTGTATATCTTTTCGACATACTCGGGACACGTCAACATTTGCAGCATGAAACTTATTTAAAAGACGGGGTAACGTATTTGCTTGGCTATGTGTACCATACATTGTGCGGCATGTTGGATCGTGCCACAATTCGCTATGTCTGTTTGGGTAAGTTTGTACTTTTAGCGAAAGGTGCACCATGTCGCTCATGTGAATTATATTTCGTTTTCCTTCCTTTTTGCGTCTTTCAGCTAGCCTAACATGGTACATTTCAAATATCTTCTACAGCACAGAGTTGGTTCAGTAGATCACATGCATCTACTTCATAACCAACGTTAAGTACTGCATGCAGAGCCTTGTTCTCTGGAATATATATTTTATTTTTAGTTGCAACAGTAGATTTTTCCCTAAACTAGGTGAGCATTGTTCACGCGGGACATAAATAGGGAGTTATACAAGGGAAGCTTAACTTTGTATGGAAGCGTGTGACGATGCCTGTTGATGATACCCGTGACACGAGAAAGTTGACAAATGAGAGCGTCAACATCGTCCCAACTCAGCTGACTATAAAAATTTACCCCTAATATCTTAATACGAATAACAATAACTTTTTCCCTCAAGAGTGTGCACATTTGTTGCAGCTTACCAGTATTCTTCTATAAGAGAAGCACTAAGGCCAACGAAAAGGCATGAAATAGGTTCACGACGATCAAAATGGCAGTGGAGCGGTCAAATATAGGCGTTCCGTGAACATACACGGAGACGGCAGAGTATGTCCGAGAACAGACCCGTTTTCATGATATCTTAATTTAGGCAAAAAAGAAGAAACGATAATATGCAAGGCATACAAATCGAAGATCAATATTAGAAATTCAGTTTCTCCAGTTGTGTCTGTCTGTGTCCACTTCGGTTATACTTTCCATCGGCGCTTCTTTGCTTGGAAGAAGCATCAGGAGCGTGCGCTCTGCTGTGCAAATTGTTCTTCTAGAAACAAAGCGACTACAATTACCAGTATTTTTTTCCCTTCCCACTCTCAGTAAATGCGAAATTGAACCATTGCATTTGTTCAATTGGTATTTTCACTTAAAGCCATTTTCCCGTCTTCGATCTGCCAGCCTTCATGTTTTCGTCCGTTAAATTCGCTTCTTTAGAGCAATTCACCGCCACTGCCTTGGCCACTCCCCCGTAGGGGGTATGAGTTATCGATTTTTGAGGCCAACCAACCAATTAAACTGAAGGCATGAAAACCGGTGGTTAACAATGATTTCGAAACAGAATCTAACAGGACGGAAGTGTAGCAGATGAGGAAGAAATAAAAAATAGAGGAAGAAAGAAGGAAAGAATTTCTTAGGGCCAAAGAGTGCGGCGATAGCATAGTGGTAGAGCAGCCACTTAGCGTTTAAGAGGACCGCGCAGTAGTCCACCCGATAAGAAATCCGCGTGTCGATGGAATATTGCTTTAGCAGGAATTGTATGCGGCATGATAACGGAGAATCAAGCCAACCGCGCACTCCATCAGCAGAACTGGACTTTCCTAGTGTAGTATTTAGCCAGAAATTCCTACATCAAAACACCAATTAACCTTCATTCATTAGTCCACAGCCCCTCCGGAACAAACGAAGAAAACGGTGCTCACAGCTGTAACGCAGCGGAGTGTGTTAATAGACGTATTTAGCATACCGGAGACGTACTTGCGGAGACGTATACCGGTTTACCTCACCCCTCTGCGCACGTGCTGTCGCTCCCCCTGAGCCCAACAATGCCATTGCGCATGCGCACAAGGGGTCCGGTAAACCGGTATACGTCTCCGCTAGTACGTCTCCGGTATGCTAAAAAGTCTAATCTCTGGCTCCGGACAAAACACCTTAGGAAAAAGAACCTAGGAGTGTTTAACATTATAACGTTCTACCGCGAGACTGGTATAGCACGGGTTCTCGAAAAGCTAGTTGTTCTGAGATGGGATGTCATAGGGCTCAGTGAAGTTAGTATGAGAGATGAGGCTTTACTGTACTGACGGACAGGCATGTACAGGGCTGTCCTGGATGAGTTGACAGGCGAGAACTACTCGTATGTGTGCGATTTCTCATCACTCAGGGTACAACGGGCTCCATGCATGAATTCCATTGCTTTTAACGAGAGCATCGCCGATATCGCAATAAAGCCTAATAAGACGCGCAAACCGAAATTGGTGCAACCTACATCCAGCCTTGATGAACAGATCCTCGAAACCTTCTGTGAAGACGTGGATTTGGCAATGGCCAAGTAAAAACGCAGCGCACTAGCACACCGTACTGATGGATGCCTTCAATGCAAAGGTAGGCAAACAAGTAGCCCGAAGAACAGGCAGCTGACGAATATGGCGCAGGCTGTAGACATAAAAGGGAACATTTTGCGGATCATGAATTCCTTCTTCCGCAAAAGACATTAGAGGTAGTGATCGTGAAATAGCCCCAATGGTGAGACTAAAATAAAATGCAATTACTATTGTGCCCTGATCCTGGCAATGTGTAGGACGTTCAGGTCCTCGAATATATCGTGGGAGAACATTGTGGTCGGCTACTTGGTAGATATTTTTCGAATTTCTAGCGCAAAAAGACGAGGGCGCAAGAAACAAAGTGGACAGGACAAAGCGCTATAGTGAAAATAGCGAAATATTGATATATTTCTAGTATAGCAGACATTCCTTTGTCCACCATTATATGCCTGGTAGTGAGCGCATGATGGCAAGATCTCGACTTAGTCTAGAAATGAAGGGGAACTGGAGAAGCTAATAAAGCGGAATCCCATCAAATAATTAGTAATATGAGTGGAAGTACACGAATTCCGAATCTCTCAGTGGAGCATATCTCGTATTGGTTTAACCGAGGACGACAAGCATAATGGTGAGGGAACTAACAATGGTCTTATAACTGTCATTGAGGATTCCTCCGAGAAGTAGGCGGTAGCATGCTTAGACACGATGCCAGCAAGCTCTTTCAGGAGAGAGATCTCATCAAGGAAGGCCAAAGCCTGCAATATTCTAACCCACATAAACAGACCAGAACAGCAATCAAAACTATTAAATAAATGCAGAAAAAAACATAATGGACTTTAATCTTGATTCTCTGCACTAAGCATGCCCTAAATGTGGTGAAGAAACAAAGAGCTTATTGCCATTAGCAATGTCGATAACATAGTTAATGTAGCCAAAGAATTCTACACAAAACTAAACAGTACCTAAAGAAATCAGAACGTTAATTTGAGAGGCAATAGCGTACGGACATGAGAAACCCCACTAGTAACGAAAGTAAAGAAAGCCTTAAGAGCAATGAAAAAGGGGATAGCGGCTTCTGCGAATAATACCAGCAGATCCATTGCAGGATGGTCAAGTAATTGTACAAAACAAATTAACGATCCTGTAAAAGCAATGCATTATGACCTCTTGCTTTTCAGAGGCTTAATACATATATGCACATCTTAACGCATCTTAATACATATAAGCAAGGAGATGTCAACGGTTTGAAAAATTACAAGCCGATCAGCTTAATTTTCGTTGCCTACATGCTATTTACTAACGTAATCATTAATAGAGCCAGGGCAACTTCACTCAACCAAATACCAGCCAGGTTTTCGTAAAACATACTTGACAACAGGCCATTAGGGCACTGTGAATCAGGTGATAGGCAAATGCGGAGAGCGCAATCGACCCCTATGTATAAAAGGGAAAACGTAGCGAAAAAGAAAGAGAAGGACTGAGAATGGCGGACAAACAGCATGATTGTTGACACAGGAAGAACTATACGGTAGCTCTAAAATATTGTGGGAAAAGCAAGACCAAAGAAATGTTCAACAGTTTCATTAGGGAGCCAAAGTTTAGAATTGGTAGCGAGGGGCTGGAAGTGTTATTAGATAGTGTGTTCTTGGGGCATGTAGTGACCGCAGGTCCAGATCAATGGAGTCAAATAACTTGAAAAACAGCAGAGAATGTTTACTGCTATCGAATCAGCGCGAAAACACGGATTTTTGATTCCCAATGACTGCTCAGAAAACATTAATTTCGTCCCAAACAGCTTGTTACAAGACAGTCGTGTGTGGTGGCCGTCAGGTCGTGACTATTGGCGACCTGGTTGGCACACTTAATGACCTAATAAGCTAAGTAACCAACCGACTTCCATTTGAATTGAAACGGCTGCAACCTTGTTATAGCTCCCAGAATGGCCATTTTATTCCAGAAGTTCCTTAGGCTCAGTGGATAATCAAGCTTCAGAGTCATGGCTCCTGTTTCACGAGTGGTATCAAAAGTATTCTTAAGATCAAATGTCATTTCATATTCGATATACCTAAATTTTACCCACTGAGCTGTGCTACTGTGTAAATTCTATACGTAGTGTTCATATATGGGTGGTGTTGCGGCATTATCTCAGGAATCTTCTATTTACACATTAGGTACCACAATAATAATGCATTTTCTGCAACTTGTATGCCCAGATACATTGCCCTCTGGGCCGAATATGCCTAGGCTGCGTGTAGTTTCATGATCAAAATTTGCCAGGAAGTTCTAAGAGCACTGATTGAAGATAAAGCTGGAGACCAGCCACAATATTTTTAACGAAAATTACGGAGTGTTTGAAAAAACTCTTTAAGAATTCTAAATAGAGGGGAGCCATTAGTATTTATTTTTTGCGCTTCCAGGTAAAGGCAGTTCACACCAGTCGGAATAATAGAACAGCGCTCCAGTAATATTGTTCTCACAAATAAAAAAAATAGAAATGAAAGGAAATTGTAGTCAAGCACTGAACGCCGTATTGAATGGATTAGAAATAAATTCTGCCAACTGCTAAAAAATTAAAAACTAAGAAGTGAATTTAGAAATAAAAATCCTCAGGTCCAAAGCAAAACGATCCATTGCTGGTTTCTAAAACAAAAAATATACCTAGCAATTCAGTACAAAATCATTTTGAGCGGGAAACCGAGCTGGAAACGCAATGTTTTTACAGAATGTAAGATTTCACTGTAACAGTCAATAAGCCCGCAGATGACCTGACGGCAGTCTTAAATTTTTGTCCATCGACGCTTTTGCTATCGTCAAAAGCGTTCGCAATCTATTTACGAGGGAAGCTTTAACTGTTCGATTCGATCAATGGAAACACTTTAAAAGAAAGATTTTCCTACCTATTGGAAGAATGGACCATTACCTTTAATATTTTCACAACAGAGTCATACAATTTCTCAATATTCGAAAGTTTTGTATCAGAAAGCTGGATTTGTATAATGAGAAAGAAGTACAAGTGAAGCGGTAGCCGCCAAAATATGGACGAAAAGAGGAGGAATAACTGGACAAAGAAGAGCTGACATGGAAACAGAAAAAGAGAAAAAAACGCGATGTCCAGAAAAAAACGAAATAGAGACATGAACGATTATAAAGCAAAGAACATTGAGAGAATATAAAGAAAACGTAGCAAAATATTTAGGTAAAATTATGCTTGTTTGTTTACATGCTTGGAGAATATGTCATAAAAAAGGCAAATGACCATAAACGACTGGGCTATCCAAAGAAAGGAAAGGATAAGATGATAATATAGAAAGAGCAGGAAGGCAATAGTAAAGCAAAACGATTGAAGAAAAGGAGAAAAACTCAACAAGAAAGCAACGATATGAGGACAAGAAAAATCCTTCACCAAATTCCACTAGCAGACGCTGACTTGTGTTAGCATTTGAAATTAGTGTCGACAAAGTTAAACGAAAAACCACTAAAACTATTCTCTGTTACAGCAGAGCCAGCATTCGACAAATAGGCAATGACAAAGCCACATTCATAGTCTTATTAAAGGCCCATTTTTTATTCTGAAGAGTGAATACTAAAATATTTGTATATTCAAAGTCTGCGAATAAAGTACAAAACCTCTACAGAAAATTGGGATCAGTTTTCATGATAACACAACCTGGTATATCGCCACTTGTCCAGATTATCTAAGCAAAGGAAGCGACTTTACCGTTCCAAAACAATCTCTTTCAGGCAACCGTTGCGAAGCATATAAATAAGTTAACAAAACTTACACTCTGGCACGGAAACAAGCAAAAAATTACTTCATGCATACCACACTACCACGCGTGCTCGGTGGCGCCTTATTAACCCTTCGTCAAAAGCCTCAGTTACACTAACCGACTCTAGAAGAGTTTTAACACTGAGTCTGAATGTCCAACCATTTTGAATTATATATTTTGCGAGAATTTTTTTTCTTTTACGATGGGTCATTTTTGCCTATTTCAGCCTCCTAAAATAATTTTTCAATGACTGAAATTTTTATTCATAGTTGTAGTATCGATAAAATAATTCAGTCTTTGAAGGTGTCGGCAAGTTCAGGTGTTGAACTCACTAATACAAATTTCTGAAGTGTACAAAGTGGTGCTCTGCGCTGGGTTATTAATTTTTCAACAGTGCATTGATACAGGTCAAATTCCTGACGACTGGCGAGCTGGGAAGGTGGTTGAACTTCATAAATCCGGTAGTACTGCTTCACCATATGATTCACGCACAATGTTACTAACCAGTATACCATGCAATATATTAGAGCAAATTCTTAATCAGAAATATCCCACTTTCTTGATTCAAATTTGTTTTTCGCACCCACACAACACTCCTTCCGCAAAACTCTTCTGAAACCTAACTATTTACGTGTACGCATAAGTTCCCCATAATCTTTGACCGCCGCTCACTCACCAATTGAATTTTTTTTATTTTGCCAAGATATTCGACAAAGTTTTCCGCACACTAATAATTTTAACTTTGGCGCAACTTAAACTTGACCCCAAAATTGTTAAGTGGCTCGAACTCTTTCTTTCTCATCGTTCTCAGTTTGTACCTTGTAACAGTCGTACTTTATCTTGTAGCGCGGTCAACTCTGGAGTGCCTCAAGGCTCGTCCTGTATATATTTGCCGACGACTGTGTTGTGCTCGCAGAGATAACTAGTACCAGGAAGTTAACACGTAACAAACTGATCTTAACAATATCTTTGTTTGGTGCAGTCACTGGCTTATGTCACTTAATATTAATAAATGTAGAGGATTGCGCGTAACTCGTTATAAGTCATGTTGAGTTGTCTACCACCTTAGTATCGCTATACTTGAGTCAGCAACGTCTCACCGATAGCTTGGCATACATGTCATGTCACACCTAACATGGTCTCGTTACATCAGCCATATAATATGTGACTAATCGACCGCTCAGATATCTGTGACATAATTTTTTTTCTGGCCCGTGTCACTAGAACTGCGTCTTTCGAAAACATTAGTGCGTACTTAACATGAGTACGCCTCCTCTGAATTGGACCCGAGCTCCGAAAACTCACTCGAACTTATTCAGAGCAATACTACTCGGTTCATTCTTCATACCTACAATTGGATGGACAGTGTTTCTACCACGCGACAAACCCTAAGCGTACCGTCACTTGCCGCGCCGCTCTAGGTCTCACCTCTGCTTTTTTAGCAATATGTACTTCCAGAACACCCTCCTGCGCATGAACCAATCTCTAATCCATCCCATTGTTCTGTGCGCGTTGACCACACTTACACAGTTGGGATTACATCCTGACTTACTGATTCCTTTTCCCAAAGTTTTATCCCACGCATGTCATCGGTCTGGAACCACTTTCCCGTAATTATGGGTGACATTGAACACCAACAAAGTTTTAAAGACGCACGAGGTAACAATGTACAATTAGGAGCCTAACAAGTTGTATTTTTTATTTTGTTGCCTTTCTTGTTTTCGTTTAATGTGTTTTCAATTTAGTCAGACTCAGACTCCTGTGTAATGCCAAATGGCCTTCAGGGTACAAAGAAATAATATGAAAAAAAAGATGTTCAAGGAAACTTCACTTGTGTAGAAGCAGGTGCAGCTTTGATGATAAAGCGGCCGGCGCAGAGGTTGAAGATCAGCAGCATTACAGAAAAGACATGAATGCAACATCGTACCCTGACGCTCCATGTAGGTTAAAGGTAAAAGCCACGAACGTTCGGCTAACATAACCACAAACGCGTTTTAAATGGGGTGAATGCTCTGTAGACGCTGGCCGCAAACGCGCTGCACTGGAAGCTACTCAAGTCCGAGACAACATATTTCTCACACCATGAATCAGAACACAATTCCTGTGCACTCATACGTGTCAGTAGCGTTGAAAGTAAATGAAAAATCTGCAGAACCACAATGTGGGCGAGCTAGCGTCGACCTTTCGCATTATCACGTGCGCAAACGCCAAATGCCAATTCATCCTCGTTGCATCCTCCTAATTGTTTTTCTTCGGATTAGCTGTCGGCTGTGAACGGCAAAGGTAGATTAATATTTTTCGAAAGCAAAAATTCCTTCTAAATCCACAAACATGTTAGTTCCTCAGGTACTCTAGGTTTAAGCCGCTGTGCATGCACCGGTTCCCGCACTCAAGGCGCCTTGATTTGATTTGTGTTGACGCAGCTGAAGGCCTGTTTCTAGGCGCATTCTATTTGATGTTTTTTTAGCATAACAGTTTGGCACGGCCTCATAAGTCGTCTGGTGATCTATTTAAAGTGACATTAAGCTGCACGTTCTTCCCTTTAGTGCTGAAGAACAAAACATTCTTCATTCTTGTTGTCAGTCAGAGAAACTTTATTTCCCACCAATATAGGAGACACGCCCACCTTCCCAGCTCAGGTACGCAGACCCGGGAGGGAGTCGGGGGCTCCACGACTAGAGGCCTGTGTGGTGAACCTCTTGGTTCTTCGAGGCCTCGGTCGCCAGGCGGATGGCTTCGAGTTGGTCTTCGAGTTTTGAGCTTCGAAGGAGAGACTCCCAAGCTTCCTCATTAGGAATGTTTACGGCAGCCCCAGGTGAGTAGGGGCATTGCCAGATTATGTGGTTTAGTGTCCCTCTCGGTCGCATTGTTTACATCTGTCGTGTTCTCTTGCGTCTATGTTAAGGAGGTATAGCCAGTGTGGGTTCGGATAGTTGCCCGCCTGGAGTCTTCTCAGACACCTGGCTTGTTCGTTGTCCAGTTGTGTGCGCGTTGTGGCGTAGGATCTTCTACTCAGTTTATAGTAGTCGCAAATGTCTCTGAAGGTGGTCAGCCGCTCCTCGTGTACTGGGTCGTCGAGCCGCTCTGCGCTCGCCCGGTAGTAGACGTCTCGAGCGAGCGCGTGTGCGGCTTCATTTCCCGGTGCCGATTCGCGGCCAGGAGTCCAAATAATTCTGACCTTACGGGAAATCTCCCTGGATTCAAGTATTTTCTTCGTTTCTGCCGCCACCCTTCCTTTGGCGAGATTCCAGATGGCCGTCTTGCTGTCACTAATTATGGTGTTGGCTTGCGTCCCGACAATCGCGAGTGCAATAGCCACTTCCTCTGCGATGTCAGCATTTCTTGTTTTGATCGATGCTGTAATTAACGGGATGCCTGCCCCATCTACCACCGCGGCGACCGCGGCCCCAGATTTTCCGGTGTCTGCATCTGTGTATGCCACTGTTTCCGGTGGTTTCGAGTCCATTTCTCTAGCTATGGCCTTGGCTCTGCCTTCCCTTCTTTTCTTGTGGTGAATTGGGCTCATGTTTTGTGGCATCGGCGGGATGCAGAGGTTGTCTCTGTACCCGTTGTCGAGACTAACTTTCGGGGTGGTGCCCCTGTCGTGTTGAAGCCCCACCCATCTCAGTATTTGTCGCCCGGTGTCAGACAGACTGAGCCGCTCTATCTGTGTGGTTCGTGTGGCTTCCGCCAACTCGTCTACTGTGTTGTGCATTCCAATGGCCAGTAATCTTGTAGTCGAGGTTGATTGAGGGAGACTGAGTGCGTTCTTTATACTCCTTCTTACTACGGATGCTTCGATCTTCTCTTTTTCCTTCGCATTTAGGTTCAGGTAGGGGATGACATAGCAGATTCTGCTGGTGATGGAATCCTGCATTATTCTGGCTAAGTTCCCTTCCTTCAGACCTCTGTTTTTGAGAGAGATTCTTCTGATGAGCCCTGTTACTTGCGCTACTGATCCTTGCAGTTTGTTTATCATGGTCGTGTTCCTCCCGTCGGCCTGTATGATGAGTCCGAGGACCCTGATCTGGCTGACTGCTGGGATCCTTAGGCCTTCCACTGTACCTTCGATGTCGGGATTCTGTCTGCTCTTGGCGTAAATCAATAGCTCAGATTTTTGAGGAGAGCAACTGAGGCCGATTTTCGCCGCGTAATCGACCACAGCGGCCGCCGCTAGTTGGAGGTTCTCTTGAATTTCTCCGTCTGATCCTCGGTTGGTCCAGATATTAATGTCGTCGGCGTAGAGGCTAAAATTGATGTTTGAGATGGCGCCAAGTCTTTGCGGGAGTTTGATCATCGCAATATTGAAGAGCAGGGAGGACAAGACGAATCCTTGAGGTGTGCCCTTCCCAGATATCTTTATACTCGATGATTTTGCTTCCAAGAATGTCAGGGTGACCCTTCTCTCCGAGAGGAAGCTGCTGACGTAGGCGAAGGTTTTAGCTCCAACGTCCATGTCTCCGAGGTTTTCAAGAACGGCCGCGTGGTGAACGTTGTCGAAGGCTTTCCGGAGGTCAAGCCCCAGAATAACCTTCGTGTCACCTGAGTGCCACTTATCGACGATATCATGCCTCAGTTGCAGCATTACGTCTTGCGTGCTGAGGTGTTTCCTGAAGCCGACCATATCGTGCGGCCAGAGCCCTTTGTACTCCATGTAGTTATAAAGCCTCGTATGTATCACTTCTCCATGAGCTTTCCAACGCAGTAGGTGAGAGATATGGGTCTCAGGTTTTCGAGCTTGTACGGTTTACCAGGCTTGGGGATGAATATGACATCCGCTGTTCTCCATGGCAACGGGAGTTTTCCTTGTTCCCAGACTAGTTGCATGTAGTCCGTGAGTTTAGTGATCAAACTGTCGTCTAGATTTCTGAGAATCCTATTGGTTATACCATCTGGTCCTAAAGCCGTGTTGCGTTTTAGGCTGAGAATTTCCGCTCTCACCTCCGCCTCCGTTATAGGCCTGTCCAGTTCCGGATTGCTAGCTCCAATGTAGGGTGGGAGGTCCTGGTCCACACTGTCGCCAATGTATGTCCTCCTGAGTTCCTCGAAAAACTCTTCTTCGGAGCCTTCGAAGATGTGTTTGATCTTTCGCTGAGTTACTTTTGCCTGCGTTTTAGTCTGCTCCGGGCACAGCAAGTGCCTAAGTATGTTCCACGTTTTGGGGAGGCTCATCTGTTTCTCCATGTCGTCACATCTCTGGAGCCAATTCTTTTCGCATACTTTGAAAGCCGGCTTCTCCATTTCCTTGTTGTGTCTGTGTAGTCGCCTCCTAAGGTTCCTGTTCCATCTCTGTCCTTTCAGTCTCTTTTCCTTGCTCTTCTTGGCTTCCCACATATGTAGTAGGCGCGAGTCCATCGGGGCAGGGGCATCTTCGTCCTCGATCGTTCGCGTATTATTCTTGACTCTCGTTCGTATTTCTTTGGTCCATTTCTCGATGTCTTGGATCGCGTCTTCTGGTTGTGACTGGGTTCCTTCGTTCCTGAATTTATCCCAATCAGTGATTCGCTGTGACCATTTCGTGTTCGATCCGAGTGTTTTGGCGAGGGAGAGGGTGTGACTGAGTACATAATGATCGCTGCCCAGGTTACATTCGGTATTCCCCTACATAAACTCTTTTAAGTTTCTTGTGAACGTGAGGTCCGGCGATGTGTCCTTAGTGACACTGTTGCCGTCCCTGGTTGGGGAATTGGGGTCTGTGTGCAGAGTGAGATTGAGGTCGTGAGCATCCTCCCACAGCCTTCTGCCCTTAGCGTCTAGTTTGTCGTATCCCCAGTCTTGATGCTTGGCGTTAAAATCTCCCATAATAATTAGTGGGCACGTGCCAGCGGCTTGAATCGCTCTATTAAAGAGCGGCTTGAAGCGGTCCCTGTAGTTCCTTGGTGGGTTGTATACGTTAAGCATAAAGATGCTGGGGGCGTGTTTGTTACCAGTGACGATTTCCACCAGTACCGATTCTATGTGTTGGAAGGATGTGTCGTGCCATATGGCCGTGATGTCCTTTCAAATTAGTGTAACTACCCTGGTGTCATCCCCTCTGTTGCTTCCATAGGCCTTGAAGTGCCTCTGTTTTGGCCATTCTATATTTGTTTCTTGAAGTGCTATGGCTAATGGAACCTCGCCAAGTAAAGAAATGTAGTTTTCTAGCAGCGCTCTCTTTTGTCTGTAATCTGCAGTTCCATTGTAGAATGGTTGTGGGGGTGCGAGTGCTTATCCTGAAACGTGGTGGGAGATTGTTGTTTACGTGACTAGCCATTATGGGCCTTCCAGACGTACTGCCGCTCCACACCCGAGCTTTTCTTGGAGTCCCTTGATTTCGCTTGCCGTGCACTGCATTTGTGCATACATTGCTTCCATGGCCTGTCTCATTTCAGCCATGATACTTTCTAGCTTGTTGTTGATTCCTGTCATGGCGTCTTCAAATTGTACCTTCTTCGTAACGAAGATGTCATCCATTTTTTCCGCGCATTTACGCTTGCTAGGCGGGGACTGTGCCTCGTTGCGGCTCCCTGCCCCTTCTGTTAGCGGTGTTATTGTAGGTTGGGCAGTTTGTGACAGCGGTGTCTCTTTGAGCAGTGTGGCTGCGGTGTTTTTGGGGGTATGCACTTCCTGTTTAAGTGTTTGTACTTCCTGTTTGAGTGTCATAATGACATCATTAAGTTCTTTTGCTGCTTCTCTGAGCTCGTGGCGTTCTTTCTCTATCTTTTGTATGTACTGGTTAGGCTGGGAGTCTCTCCTATCGAAGCTCACCTTTTTTTCTCCGTCCGAGTCCTTCTTGAGGCCCCAGGGGTCTCTGGGCGTTCTCTTGTTCTTGTCTGGCTGGGTGGAACTGGACTGGCCCACTATCTTCTTTTCCCTGGACGCGGACCGTGATCTGGACCTGCAAGTCGAACGAGAAGGGGAGGGGGACAGGGATGAGAAGTGGTTTGGGGATCTGCTCCTGCTCCTGGCCTTCCTCTCCTAGGATGGTGTCTTGAGAATTGGCACTAATTTAAAATCGTCTTCTTTTGCTAGCATTTCCTCCGCAAGCTTCCTTTCCCAGAAATTCTTCTTTACCAGGTACAGTGCTCGAAACATGGCCTTGCACGTCTTGTCGCCAAGGGGGTGCGCCTTGCCACACAGGGCGCATCGAGTCTCCTTGCACCTGTGATCCTTCTGAGGGTCTTTTTCAGCGCAGTTTCTGCATCTCTTGATCGAGGTGGGGTTAGGGCACACGTCCATCCGGTGTCCCAGGTCCCCGCATCGATAGCAGACTTCGTAGCGTTTCCTGTACAGGAAGCATCTCTCGTAGAAGCCGAAGAGCTTTATAGTCCTTGGGACTATATATATATTAACTTATCGAAATCAGATATGAGGAGATATAGCCGTTCCTTATATAATATTCATACAACAACAGAAAAGATTTGTCGGAAATGCGGCCTCAGCAGTCATGTAGGAGTTTCGGAATCAGGGTATAGGAAAAGGATACCAAAAAGGTACCGTAAATTATCTATATCTGCTGCCAATACCCCCGCCCTCCTTAAAAGCAGTGACAAAATGTCAGTCGGGAAATTCGTCGGGCAAGAAGACTCGACTTTTAAAGTAATATTCACCGTGCATTTTCAGGATGTATTACCAAAAACTTACATGGAAGAGTTGGGAAGAAAATTCAGCTCAAAATGACATGAAATGATCGATTTACAGATGATATTGTCCTGATAAGTAAATCCTGGGCAAAAGGAAAGTCAAATGAAGCTGTGCAAACTACGCAAACAAATGGTTCAGGCCTGCTACTCCGAAAAACCATCCAACACGCGGTTGCTCCCTTACATTAAGCAATATCATTGTGGAGAATGTTTTCACTAGAAGGGAGGCGCGATATTGGTATGCTGGATAAAGAAAATATTTTTTTATATACACGTGATTTATTTGCTGATCTTTTCATCGAAATGAATAGAGACTCTAAATGTAAACCCTGGCCAGATGGCCGAGGAACTTACATACCAAATATGTGTTGAAACTTGCGACTTGATTTATGTGAACAGCCTCTAAGCGACAAAGGAGCAGACACCGTAGCGACGTGGAGAGTGCGCAGTGATGCCGTACAGCTGAAATATTTTTCGTGCCTCGCAGACGGCGTCTAGAATTCATTGTTGTTTGAAAAACCATTGCTTGATCAACATTGAGTCTGTGGACGACCTTACTAAGATCTCCTGAATGGTTTTGTTAATGAAGCGGTGCGAATTGCAGCTACCATAAAATGTTCAGTCTTTCTGATGTCTTATACCAGCAGTTTGTTGAACCTAGAACAGCTAAACTGTGCTCATCTGCAAAATGCACAGTATCCTTTATTCACCTTAACATCCGTTCTCTGGCAAAAAACACGATGAATTTGCTCTTTTCATTGATCAGTTTTCTTTCCGATTTAATGTTATCATGCTAACTGAAACTTGGTGCACAACGAGCAACTGTGCGCCTTTGTTACCCGGTTATAATAATTTTTTTATCAATCGAACCGACATGCGTGGTGGCGGCGTTGGCATGTACATTTCTGACAGTTTATCAAGTGAGAAGGTGTCCCAGTTTACCGATATCACCAAACATTATGAAGCACTTTGTTTGCAACAAGAGAGCACTCTTTTCGCTGTCGTATACCGACCTCCTTCAGGCGATGTTAAAAGATTCATGGACTTTGTGGATAACCTACTCGAATATGCATCCTTCGAACGATTGCGGCTAGTTATTGGTGGAGATTTTAATATTAATGTTACTGCAGGTAATACCTCTTCTACTGAACTGAACAACAAACTTGCAGCCTGTGGGTTTCAAAACGTCATTAAAACACCAACGCGTGTCACATCAACAACTTCATCGGTTTTGGACCTATTGATTACGAACAGCAACACACCAGTAACCGCAGCCGGAACCGTCAATTGCAGCCTCAGTGATCATTGTCCTGTTTTTATGGCTTATTCAGACGTCGCTGTGCGTCGCAAACCTTCTCGTTCAAAGTTCATTTTTCAATCTATAAATGACACCAGTATCGATGATTTTAGGAATAAAATTATTAGCACTGACTGGTCTGAGGTTTTTGCAGAAAGCACTGCAGATAAAGCATACGACACTTTTATGACTATTTTTTCTGCCCATTACAAGGCATGCTTCAAACTTAAATCTGTTAGGCAGCGTCGATCGATAAGAAAACCTTGGATCGGCATCGAGCAGGTAAAAATGATTGAAGATAAAAATAAGCTTTTCGCCCTGTTCTTAAAAACGCGTAAGCCTTCCATATTAGCAGAGTTCAAGAAACTACGCAATCGAATCACATCAGAACTAAGGAAAGCCAAAGTGCAGTACTTTCAGCAGCTGATTCAGGATGCCTCGACATCTCGTCCTGATCGGATCTGGAAGATTGTGAACGACGCACTCGGCCTGCGTACAGCTGCGCCTAATCAGTTTCAGATGACTGTCCAAGGTCAACTGCTTACTGAGGGTGCTCTAGCAGAGCATTTCAACACCCACTACATAACTGCCATGACTAACAATGCTGCTCCTTCTGTAACGTCTTGCGTCCTTGACGACAACCTCTTGAACACTGTTTTTATGGTGCCAACTAATACAGCTGAGGTTTACAACATATTTACGTCACTAAAGAACAGTAAAAGCCTTGACATAGATAATATCCAGGTCCGGCCGGTCAAATACGTCCTCGACGTCATCTGTCCAGCCCTCGTACACATTTATAACCTTGCTTTGGAGACCGGTTTTTTTCCACTAAACATGAAACGCGCAAAAGTTTCAGTTATATATAAAGGCGGCGACAAAAATGATGCTGCCAACTACCGACCAGTGTCAGTTCTCCCAGTGTTTTCAAAAGGTCTTGAAAAATTTATTCTGTCTCGTCTCGACCCCTTTTTTACCAAGCATAAACTTCTTACTGAATGTCAGCATGGGTTCAGAAAAGGGTGCTCTACCGAGTCCGCCCTTTTGATTCAAAAGGAATTGATACTCAAAAACATGGATGCGAATAAACTGACGCTTGGGGTGTTTGTAGATTATAGCAAAGCTTTCGACTGCCTCAACCATACTGTTCTCCTTAATAAACTGTATCACTATGGCATTCGGGGCGTACCCCACTCACTATTAAAGTCGTACCTTGCAACACGCATGCAATCTGTAGTTATCGATGGCAGTCTGTCGTCCTTTAAAGAAATACCATGCGGCGTCCCTCAAGGCAGCGTTTTGGGACCGTTTTTGTTCAATATCTATGTTAACGATGTGGTTCGTATTGATAAGCATGTCAAGTTTGTTTTGTACGCTGATGATACCAGCTTGTTTTTCACATCAGATAATAGTTCTCACCTACTGCATACCGCTAATGAAACTCTCTGCAAATTGCTTGATTGGTCGAGCAAAAACTGTTTAAGAATAAATCCTAAAAAATCAAAAGCCATTCTGTTTGCTTCAAAAAACAAACCAGTAAGTTTGATTGGCGAGCTCCGCTTGGGCAGCTCTACAATCGATATAGTCAAAGAGCACAAGGTTTTAGGAGTGGTACTATCGCACCGTATGACTTGGGATGCGCATATACAGCAACTGGTGAAAAAACTCTCTTCCGCTGTTGGCTTAATACGTCGATCTCGAGATATTTTTCCAACTAACATTAAACTTCAAGTTTTTCACTCCGTCTTTCAGTCCCACATTAACTACTGCACGTTAATTTGGGCCACGACTACTAAAAAAAACATAACTATTTACATAGGCTCGAAAAGAAAGCTGTTCGTTGCATCGCTAATGTTTCATACTTTCACAACACTCATGACCTCTTTACTCAGTTCAAGTTGGTCAGTATACAACAGATTTACGATTACCGTCTACTATACCTGCTGTACTTCTCTAGTGTATCTTACCAGCAGTTCCTGAAGGAGCTGTGTACTCTTACTTTGCAAACTCGCACATATCGAACCAGGTCGTCTGAGGAATGGTTTGTACCGCGGCCACGCACTAATTATCTTCTGCAAACATTAACGTACAACGTACCATTTCTATTAAACAAGATTAAAACGCAATTTTCTGGTTCCATTGCCCTAACGCGCACCGCATTGCGCAGCATGTTTGTTTCTGGGCAATTTTCTAAGACCGTTTTATGATTTTGAGTGGTAATTGTGAAATTGGGCATACAGAGTGAGTGTGTGTGTGTGTTTGCCTTCTCATCGGGATCTCACATGTCAAACTCTTTATGGTACTAATTTTTATTCGTTTGTTGCGTAGTTTGATTGTAGTGCACATTGTTCTTTTGTGGCGTAGTTAAGTTGATGAATGAAGTCCGTGTATTCCATTACAATATTCACTTGCATTTTAACTATTGTACTCAGTAAGTAGGACAATGTATGTAGTCTGTTGCACATTTCATTTGTATTTGAATTATTGAAGTGCATATGAAGTCGCTGCTGCCAAAATGGTTCCCTGACCTAGTCAAGCTGTCCTCACAGCTTTTTGTCACGGAAGCCATCAACATTGTATCAATGTTGAAAATAAATTTTTTGATTTGATTTTGATTTTATTTGATTTGACAACGCATATGTGCTTTCAAAGCTCATCACTCGAAACGTGTTTTCTGAGAAAAGGTCACAAGTATGCATACTGTTGGGTATACTTTGCAGAAATAAACATCATTCGAAATCGCGAATACCTTCTACACGAAATAGGAGATCGGGAATGGCACTTGAAGGAGCCCTAATAGTGGTGCTGATGAAAACGCCTAATATGCGCGCATCCTCGCATTGTGCACGTTGTGGAGGTGCAGTGAAAGTAGATTGGTGAACTTTCGAAATTACCTGCATTTGAAAAAAAAATGGGGCAACCTTTTAAGGAAAGACCATAAACCGGTTAGCATTAATGGGGAGGAGAAAATTCAGCGCATCCCTACAAAACTGATAAACCGATTAAAACGAGGTTGACGACTTTAGAGTTCCGAAGAAAGAAATATCAAAAGTACTCAAGATCAGTACAGAGTAGGGTAGGTAGACATTGGCTAGATAGGGCAAGACAAAAATTTAAAACAGTGCCCTGCCAGCACGCAAACTTTCACGCTGTCAAACAAGGATATAGATCCTGAAGCCAAGGACAAAACATGAAAGATTTTAACGCCATAAAAAAATACGTTTGCAGTATTTTGAAGATAATCAATAAGCCTAACCTATTTGGATTAAACAGAAGAATATCGAGAGTCTAAAGCCTGAATTAAGGAAACGAAGTAACCTGAAAGTGATCACGGCCAGTCTAGGTGTGGCTAAAAGTTCACCTGCGCACCAAAAAGAAAGCTTGACACTTCCAATTGAGATAAGAGAAGTAGCTAAAGAATTCTACTCTGTGCTTTAACGTAACCGAAGTAATAAGGACTGCATTGACACCAGTATTGGTACGTGCAATTTATACTTGCCGTAAGAAGCAGTAAAAGAATAGTGGAAGGGATGAAATTTTGGCCGGCTTATTTACCTCTTTTTACTTATTCATGCACAAGCTAATCTCGTTTGAGATCGTGGCAGGAGCGCATCGTTGGGATAAAATATGGCAATCTAGAATTAACAAGGACATTCAAATGGTCAGCATGTTAAGAAAAAAATTGGCGGTGGTTTAGCTCTGGTGAAACCTGGAGTGACGCGATAGCTAGAGCTGGCCGAGTGACACTTGGTCACATGACCAACCACGTGATCAGTCACGGCGCCGCGCCGCCGGCAGATGCCCCGCACCACGTGACCAATCACGTGACAGCGTGGCGGCGCAGCCACAGGGTGGCGGCGTAGCTACAGGGCGGCGTAGCTACAGCTACAGGAAAAGTTTTTCTATCCTTGACAAATGCCATGCTAATGGGGGCGTAACGTTATTTTCCATGATATCGACGTGAACCGTGTTTTAACGCGACAGCGTTAAGGAGCTCGTGTCTCAGAGAAGCCGATATGGAAAGCGTCGGCGGCGTTGGCCGGGAGCGAAAAATGGCGCATCTCGATGGACACCTGAGCCGCGCCGTAAGGGAAAGGTTTTTTCTTCCCTTGCGGCGCGGTACGGATGTCCAGCGAGATTTGTGAGACAGGCGTCATTTGATTTTCTTAAAACTAATTTTCATTTCATTTTCTTCCCCTTACGGCCTGGTTCGGGTGTCCAACGAGATATGTAAGACGGGCGTCCTTTCCTTAAATTGTCCAACGGGCCACGCGTGGCGCCGAGCGGGCGATGACACTCCTCGGCAACGCTGCAACAGCTGTCGCGTCACACTCTTAAAGACGAAGCTTAAGCGTACAGCAATTTTTTGACCCTCACGACACCTGGTCTGATGCCAGTTAAAAAATATTTGTAGGAATTTGAATTTTGACTATCATGCTGCAAAGCTTGATGCGGCGGAAATCAGCTGCAGATGGGAAAATTGCGGATCTTTCGGAGAAAGCTGGAAAGATTGCCTTAAAACTTTGTCTATGAAACAACTCAATACATCAAAATCACAAAAATGTTGGAGGATCGCCAGCATTATGTTTATTCACAAGAATGGGTGTGTGGAGGAATTGAAAAACTGAGGACCGATCAGCTGACTGTCGATTTCCCACAATTTCATTACTAAGGCAGACGCCAGTACGATTTTAGATGTTTTAGATACAAGAAAACCAACGTATCAATCTGGCTTGCATGAAGGCTACTAGAAAAAATCCATATTAACTTATCGAACTCAGATATGAGGAGATATAGCCGTCTCTTATATAATATTCATACAACAACAGAAAAGATTTGTCGGAGATGCGGCCTCAGCAGTCATGTAGGTGTTTCGGAATCAGGGTATAGGAAAAGGATACCAAAAAGGTACCGGAAATTATCTATATCTGCTGCCAATACCCCCGCCCTTCTTAAAACAGTGACAAAATGTCAGTCAGGAAATTCGTCGGGCAGGAAGACTCGACTTTTGAAGTAATATTCACCGTGCATTTGAAGGATGTATTACCAAAAACTTACATGGAAGAGTTGGGAAGAAAACTCAGCTCAAAATGACATGAAATGTTCGATTACTGATGATATTGCCCTGATAAGTAAATCCTGGGCAAACGGAAAGTTTGAACGAAAAGCAAGACAAGCAGGGCAGTATTAATTTCCCCAAAATAAATATGAAGAATTTCAAATGAATGTTTAATAATTAAAAAAGAAGTTTGTCAAGGAACCAACCTTTTCAAAACTGTGAGTTGGTACATCCAATTAGGTGCACTAGTAACGGCCGACCGTAACTACGAGCGTGAAATCATAAGGGAATGAGAAGAGCATGGACTGATTCAAGAAGAGTTCAAGGTTATGAACAGAAATACCTTTGTCGCTTAAGAAGACTGTATATATTAGTCGCAGTTTGAGTTTGCCAGTACTCTCTAATGAGAAAAGCACTGAGGGTAACTAAAAGGCTTGAAATTAGGTTCACAACCCCCAAAATGGCTTTGGAGCACAGAATTATAGGAGTTCGTGCACAGACAAGGATCAGCAGGATGCGTCCGGGAACAGGCCCGTTTTCATGAAATACCAACTTAGGCAAAAAAGAAGAAACGATAATCGGCAAGGGATACAAATTAAAGATGCCTCTTATAAATTCAGTCTCTCCAGTCGGGTCTGCCTGTGTCCACTGCGGTTGTTCTTGCCATCGGCGTTTCTGTGCTTGGACAAAGCTTCAGAAGCGTGCGCTCTGCTGTGCAAATTTTTTCTCCCAGAAACGCAGCGACAATTCCGAGTTGTTTTTCCTTCCCACTCTCACTAAATGTGAAATTGAAACATTGCATGTGTTATATTGGTATTTTCACATAAAGCCATTTTCCCGCCTACGATCTGCCAGTAAACAGGGCTCCTTCCGTTGCGTCGTCCAATCTGTCAGTCTATGCCTTATTACTACTACTTTTCCCCCGCTAAATGCTCTTGTTTTGCAGCCGTTCACCGCCACTGCCCTGGTCACTCCCCCGTAGGGGGTATGTGCCATCGTTTTTTGAGGCCACCCAAGGATTTAAATCGAAGGCATGAAAGCTGGTGCTTAATAAACGCTTTCGACACGGAATCTAACAGGACAGAAGCGCATTAGACGATGAACAAATAAAAAATAGAGAAAAGAAGAATGAAAGTGATTCTTAGGACCAGAGAGTGCGGCGATGGCGTAGTGATAGAGGACTGCGAAGTAGTCACCCCGATAAAAATTCACGTGTCGATAGAATTGCCTTAGGAGGAATTGTATGCGGCATGATATCGGAGAATCAAACCTACTACGCACTCCATCAGCAGAAATGGACTTTCCTGGTGTGGTATTTGGCCCCAAATTCCTATATCAGTACACCAATTAACCTTTATTCGTTAGTCGTCAGCCGCTCTGGAACAAACGAAGAAAGTGGTGCTCACAGTTCGGACGCAGCGGATTGTGTTAATATCTCGCTCCGGGCAAACCACCTTCAGAAAAAGAACCTAGGAATGTTAAACACTATAACCTTCTACAGCAAGACTGGCATAGCAATGGTTCTCAAACAGCTAGTTGTTATGAAAGGGGAGGTCATAGGGCTTAGTGAAGTTAGTACGAGAGATGACGCTTTACTATACTGACGAACAGACACGTAGAGTGCTATCGTTGATTTGTTGTCAGGCGAGAGATACCCGTATGTGTGCGATTTCTCATCACTCAGGGTACAGCAGGCTGCATACAGGAATTCCATTTTATTTAACGACAGCATCGCCGTTATCGTAACAAAACTTAATAAGACGTGCAAACCGAAATTGGTACAGCCTACATCCAGCCATGTTGATCACATTCTGGAAATCATCAGTGAAGACGTGGATTTGGCAATGGCAAAGTGAAAGCACAGCGCACTATACTGATAGATGCCTTCAATGCCTAGGTAGGCAAACAAGTAGCCTCTAGAACAGGCAGCTGACGATAATGGCGCAGGCTGCAAACATAGTAGGGGGCGTTTTGCGGATCACTAATTCCTTCTTCCGCAAAGGGCATAAGAGGAAGTGGACGTGAAAAAGCCCCAAATGTGAGACTAAAAATAAAATATGCTTGAGACTGTGCTCTAACACTGGCATTGCGTAGTACGTGGAGGTCCTAGATTATATCGTGCGAGAACATTGTTGCAGGCTGTTTGGTAGATATTTTTGGAATATATAGCGAAATAGACAAGCACAAAAAAAGTGAACATTGCACTGCGCTATAGCGACTGTAGCGAAATATTGGCGTATTTCTGGTGCCGCAGGAATTCTTTTGTCCTCGAATATGTTCGTGGTACCTACCACATGATGCAAGATCTCGAATTAGCCTTGAAATGAAGAGAAAACTGAAGAAGCTAATTAAGCGGAAGCCCATCAACGAATGAGCAATATGAGAGGAAGTAGATGAATTCCGGATCTCGCAGGGGAGCAGATCTCGTATCGGTTTAACCAGGACAAGCCTAATGGTCAGAAAACTAACAATGACGTTGTAACCGTTATTACAGAGTCACGCGGAGAAGTAGGCAATAGGATGCGTAGAGAGGATGCCAGCAAGCTCTCTCAGGAGCAAGATATTAGGAAACGCCGAAGCCTGAACTACTAAAAACCACACAGACTAGAACAGCAATAAAAGCTATTCAATAGACGCAGAAAAAACATAATGAACCTTAATGTGGATTCTCTGCACTAAACATGCACTAAATGCACGAAGGGGATAAAAGACATGCCAAGCTATGATGTGTGCGTTGAGAGACAAAGAGGTTATTGCCATTAGCAATATCGATAACATAGTTAACGTTGCCGACGAGTTCTCACAAAACTACGCAGTAGCCAAAGTAATCAGAACAGCAATTTGAAAGCGAATAGAAATGAGAAACTCCACTAGTAACGAAGTAAATAAAGCCTTAAGAGCAATGAAAAGGGGGATAGCAGCTACTGCGGATAAAGTAATAGCCGATATATTAAAGGATAGTGAGGCAATTTCGCTAAAGAAACGAGCCATCCTGTATAAGCAAGTAATTATGAATGCTTGCTTTTCGGACGCATGAAACGACGCTAACACATCTTAATGCATATAAGGGAGTAGCTGTCAAGGTTGTGAAAAATTGCAAACCAATAACTTTATTCTTCGGTGCCTACAGACTATTTACGAAAGTAATATTTAATAGATTCAGAGCAAATTCAGTAAGCCAAACGACCAGGCAGGCTTTCGTAAAAGCTATTTGAAAACATCGATAAGCGCACTGTGAGTCAGGTGATTGGCTAATGCGGAGAGCGTAAATATCCTCTATATGTATAAGGTGAAAAACGTAGCACAAAAAAAGAGTAGGAGAAAGAAGGACGGACACACAGCGTTATGTGTGTACGTCTTTTACAGTCTATGTATTTTTAGCTCTACGTTATTTTTTTTTTCAATCTTGAACAAGCCCTAGCATCTTCGCCATACTCAGCCTGAATAGTTCCCGAGAAACCATTTGACTAATTTCAAAACCTGTGCACTCATGCATGAGTTACATAATCGCGGTGTAGATGAGCCTTAGAGAAAAATACTGGAAGGTATTCATAACGGCTGCACAGCCACCATAATCCTCCACATAGTCAGCAACCAAATTCAAATAAGGAAGGGTTTCAGGCAGGGAGACACGATCTCACCAGTGCTTCCTTAGTAATCTTAGCTAAATAATACCTTCGTAATGAGGGATTCATTAATTATATTGTCTTGGTAAGCAACGCAGGGGAAGTAATGCAAAGCATGATTGCTTACATAGGAAGAGCTGAACGATAGCTCTAAAATAATGTGGGAAAAAACCAATGTAATATTCAAGGGTTTCTTAAGAGACCGAAGATCAGGATTGGTAGGGAGCGGATGGAAGCGTTAAGAGAATGCGTGTGCTTAGGGCATGTAGTGACTACAGATCCAGATTACTGGAGTGCAATAAGTTGAAAAAAGCAGAGAATGCTTACTACATTCGTATCAAATGGAAAGCACGGATTTTTTTTCTACCTACTAACTGTTCAGAAATCGTTTATTTTTTTCGCAATGACCTGGTTACAGGAAAGTCGTCTTTGGCGACCGTCAGACCACGACTATTGACGACCTGGTCGGCAAATTTAATGACCTTATTAAGCTAAGTAACCAACGCACTTCTTTTGACTTCAAAAAGCAGCAACATTGTCATAGCGCCCAGATTGGCTATTTCATTCCAGAAATTGCAGTAGGCTCACTGGATAATCAAGCTTTAATGTCATTGCTGCTGTTTCGCGAGCGGTCTCACAAAATTTCTTCAGAACAAACGTCATTTCATATTTCATATAAGAAAACTTTTCCACCTGTCTGTTCCTTCATCCATCCCTCCGTCGATATGCATGTCCCTCCGTTCGTCCGTACCGCCCAATGCTCATCCCCCAGTTCACCCGTCCGTCCTTCCGTCCGTCCGTCCGTCCGTCCGTCCTGAGAAATACTTCAATGCAAGACCTAATGAACTAGATACTTGAACATCTAGCACTGCTCCAGCGCGCATGTTCTAGTTTACGGATTTTGCCGCTAGGGAATGGCAGCTACGGGTGGCGTGGCGCAATAATTACCCTTTTAAGCAAGATGGCGTCATTTATTTTACTTCAAGGATGTGATAGTTCTGTCATGTGTCCACGTTTTGAGTATTCAGCATACATTAATTGCATAGCAAAGTTTCCAGTATACATGCGCGCAAACAAAATACTCACCACTAGGATTTAAATAAGTGTCATAATTGCATCGTCCTTTACTAATATTTAATATAAGACAGGACAAATGCACAGTGAGGCATTGAGAGGAGAAATGTCATTTGTCCAAAGCAGACAATGATGATGATCATTACAGGCGAACAGGTCAACCGAGCGCCCTCAACGGCCAAAATTTAACGAAACTTGGTACACGCAGTCCCACAGGACCACGCCATATGTGGAGGTCTCTAGTTAGTATGTCTTGCTTCAATGATACTACATTTTGTCTGTAGTACTGCTCTCACCGGAGTAGGTTTTCAAGCCCCAACTACGAAGCCAATAACTTGAGGGAGAGATATTTATCACAAGTATATGCGTATTGAATAGGCTGAAAAAAATTCCCCCCGGCGCAGCAGGTTCAGTTCTGAATAAGGAAGCCTGGGTTCTGCGATGTACTGCCGATCTTGTTCACAACAAAATCAGACAACAGGGTGGCTTCGGCACACTGTGCTGGGAAATAAGGAAGTATCAGGGATTGGCTGTTAGTCCACCGAAAATAATTATGAAAGAGTGCCTAGGCACAAACTGAACCAATCGCAACGACGTTAATCGGAACAAATTGTACTGAACATCTGTGGTGCGCAACAGTTTCCTTCTAATGAAATACACAAGCAATCAAAATATTCTTATGGTAATGAGTGGAGACCAAACCTGAGATATTCAAGCATGAAGGGAAGGACGCCATTTATTTATTTACAATATTTGAAAACTATTGGAACAATCGGGACCTGAAAGCGGTGAACAAAAAACTGATATCGCGTGAAAACCACATCCTTAGCAAGGAGATGTTTTATTCAGCCTTATTTGTTTATATTACCCGAAACTAAAATGTGTGGTCTTAAATCGAAAATATAATCAACATTGTGATGAACCTACGAACAAAATAGGGCATTTAACTATTGCCGGCAATATTAACCGAGAGGAATACAAATTCTAACCCTTAAGAAATTTCTGTTGCTAGTTGATGCTTCGGAATCAATTTTTTATAGGCAATGAAGTCGGCAAAATTCACGAAAGATATGAACACAATTGACTGCGGTATTCTTAAGCGTACAATATTTCAAATTCTGTTCGTTAAAATTGTTGTCAAAACAGATTTTGAACGCACGTGGCCTTAAGGTCAAAGAGCGAAGTGTTAGCACAAACTGCGTTTGTAGCTAACTCACATCGCTCATTGCTTTGCAGTTTTCAAAATATTATTCTGTGTTCAGTATGAGAACAATGGTGTGATTTCGCATAAAGGACTGATCTGTTAACTGGTGACAACAATTGTGTTTTCAACTCGGCAAATCGAAGGGCTCCAGATGGAAAGAAAATGATTATTCTGATAGATCTGTTTCCTAGAGTGTTATTGCGCTTATGTCGAGAAAGGCGGTCCTGTGTACTGAGGAGCCGAAGTTGTTCTGCGGACATAAAAAATTTCCTCTTGAAGACTGTGTGAGCAACCATCGAAAATAATCTGTGACCTTAAACATCCAGAATATATTATTATTTGCTGTACATTCATGCTCTTAACTCTAATAAGCATCACTGTCAAACGAATAACTACCATTTGTTCAGATTATTTTTTCTTGTCAGAACAATCGCGAGACTGCATATTGGAGGGCCCAATACACAATGCATGTGATATGCGCAGCATGTGGGCAGCATGTGGACAGAGTTGTCCCATTACTTACTTGTTTCTGAAGCCAAAGAAAACTTTTTTGCAGTGAAACGCAGGCATGACTTAATAAGAAAAGTATACAACAGGCTGCGGGAACCACCACTACAAATAAAAGCTCAAACTACGTTCAAAGCTAACTCCCATTGCTTCATTGCTTTGCGGTTTTCAAAATAGAATTATTGGTTAGGTATGAGAGCAATGCTGTGATTTCGCAAAAAGGACTGATCTGTTATACGGCGACAACAATACTTTGCGGTGGCTGAGTGGTTAGGGCGCTCGACTACTGATCCGGAGTTCCCTGGATCGAACCCGACCGCGGCGGCTGCGTTTTTATGGAGGAAAAACGCTAAGGCGCCCGTGTGCTGTGCGATGTCAGTGCACGTTAAAGATCCCCAGGTGGTCGAAACTATTCCGGAGCCCTCCACTATGGCACCTCTTCTTCTCCCTCCTTTATCCCTTCCCTTACGGCGCGGTTCTGGTGTCCAAAGATATATGAGACAAATACTGCGCCATTTCCTTTCCACAAAAACCAATTATTATTATTAACTCAAAGGGCTCCACATGGGAAGAAGTGGTTATTCCGAGAGCTATGTTTCTTAAATGTTATTGGTCTTATGTCTAGAAAGCCCGTCCAGTGTAATCTGGAAGGAAAGTTGTTCTGTGGGCATATATAATTTCCTCTTGCAGACTGCGTTTCTTAAATGTGACAGTGGGAGAGGCAGAGAGAAGCTTTTTAATGAAAAGTACAGAACTTAGCCGGAGTTGAGAAATCCCTGGCATGCAACTTTACTTACTTTGCAAATTCGGGACAGAGATAAGGAAAGAGAGATGTGCAGAAAACAGTGAAGAGAAAAAGATCTGAACTTTGCATGTCGACTTCGGTTCATGACCAAGAAAGGCTAGACGGTGAGAAACACTGAAGTAAAATATTCTACTAATAAGCTGTAAAAGCTCGCGGCATGAAGAGTGCCTAAAAGTGCGGCAAAACAATGTTTTATCATTGCCAGAACACACAACCATCGTTAAAATAGCCAAATAAAGAGTAAATTGCACATCTGTGCAGCGAAAGGCAAGCTAAGGCACTTAATACAAATTCTACGTTATGCGGCACTAGATGTACTAGACGCTAGTTTCGTGTATTTAATGATACCTTCCAATGGTTGTGTGGGCAGAACTAGCATTGCAATACTCTTTCTCTCTTTCTCTGTGTGCAAAGTATTTCTTTCCTTTGTGTATTTGCATTCAACTGTAAATGGAAGAGGACGAAAGGTTACCTGTCTTCAGGAATATTGCGCCTCCGACACTTATGCAGGCATTTCCTGCGCCATAAACATCACCTGACAACACAGAAGAAATATTGGGTTACCGGCCTGTTAGCTTGTTCGTAGTAGTTCTACCTCAGGTAAATGATATTCTGATCGCCACCTGAAGCCTACAAACGTTCAAGCTGAGGATATCGAGTGCCAATTGAGGCGCGTATTCCGGTGAAAGCATATTATCTACCTTTCTCCGTAATTATCCATCAGTCGGAAATCAATCTATCAATCAATCTCTTATACAGATCATTCGTCCATTCAACCGTCCGCCCGTTCCTCCTTCCACCTATCAACTTAACCGCACGTACGTCCGTCCGTCCATCCACCCATCTATCCGTCCGTCCGTTCAACCATCCGTCCATCCGTCCATCCGTCTGTCCGTCCGTCCATCCGTCCGTCCGTCCGTCCGTCCGTCCGTCCATCCATCCATCCATCCATCCATCCATCCATCCATCCATCCATCCATCCATCCATCCATCCATCCATCCACCCACCCAGCCACCCACCCGTCCGTCCGTCCGTCCGTCCGTCCGTCCGTCCGTCCTGAAAAATACTTCAATGCAAGAATTACTGATCTGCAACCCGCCGCGGTGGCTCAGTGGTTAGGGCGCTCGACTACTGATCCGGAGTTCCCGGGTTCGAACCCGACCTCGGCGGCTGCGTTTTTATGGAGGAAAAACGCTAAGGCGCCCGTGTGCTGTGCGTTGTCAGCGCACGTTAAAGATCCCCAGGTGGTCGAAATTATTCCGGAGCCCTCCACTACGCCACCACTGTCTTCCTTTCTTCTTTCTCTCCCTCCTTTATCCCTTCCCTTACGGCGCGGTTCAGGTGTCCAACGATATAGGAGGCAGATACTGAGCCATTTCTTTTCCCCCAAAACCAATTAATATTATTATTATTATTATTATTATTATTAGACCTGCACATTTGGCACTGCTCCAGCGCGCAGCTACGGGTGGCGTGTCGCAACAATTAACCTGTTGAACATGATATTGTCATTTTTTTTACTTCAAGGATGTGATAGTTCTTTTATGTGTATACGCTTTGAGTATGCATCATTCATTCATTGCCGAACAAAGTTGCCAGTATACATGCGCTCAAACAAAATACTCACCACTAGGATTTAAATAAATGTGACAATTGCATCGTTCTTTACTACGTTTTAAAATAAGACAGGACAACTGGACAGTGAGCCATTGAGAGGAGAGAAATCATTTGTCGAAAACGGACGATGATGATGATCACTACAAGCGAACAGGTCAACCGAGCGCCCTCAATGGCCAAAAAGTTAACGAAAGGTGGCGCACGCAGTCCCATGGAACTCTGCCATATGTGCAGATCTCTAAATCAGTATGTCTTGCTTCAATGATACTACTTTTTGTCTGTAGTACTGCTCTCACCCGAGTAGGTTTTCAAACCCCAACTGCGAAGCCAATAACTTGAGGGAGAGATATTTATCTCAAATGCATGCGTTTTGAACAGGGTGAAAAAAAAATTCTCGCCGGCGCAGCAGGTCCAGTTCCTAATAAGGAAGCCTGGGTTCTGCGATGTACTGCTGATCTTGTTCACAACAGAAAGAAAGCAGGGTGGCTTCGGCACACTATGCTGAGAAATATGGCAGTATCAGGAATTGGCTGTCATTGAACCCAAAATAATTATGAAAGAGTGCCTAGGCACAAACTGAGCCGCAAAGACGTCAATCGGAACGCATTGTCCTGAACACCTGCGGTGTGCAACAGTTTCTTAAGAACTACAATATGCAATCAAAATATTCTTAAGGTAATAAGTGGAGACCAAGCCTGAGATATTCAAGCATGAACGGAATGATATCACTTATTTGTTTGCAAAATTTCAAAACTGTTGGCGCAACCGGGAACTGAAAGCGGTTAACAAAATACTGTTATATCGCAAGAAAACGACATCGTTGACGAGGAGATATTTCATTCAGCTTTCTTTATTTATATTAGCTGAAACTAAATTTGTGGTGTTAAATCGAAAATAGAACCAACTTTGTGATGAACCTACAAATAAAATAGAGTATTTAACTGTTTCCGGCAATATTAACCGACAGTAATACAAATTCTAACCCTTAAGAAATTTCTGTTGCTAGTCGATGCATCGGAATCATATTTTTACAGGCAATGAAGTCAGTAAAGTTCATGAAAGATTTGAACAAAATTGACTACGTTATTCTTAAGCGTACAATATTTCAAATTCTGTTCGTGAAAATTGTTGTCAAAGCAGATTTTGAACGCATGTGGCATTAAGGTGGAAGTGCGAAGTGTTGGCGGAAACAGCGTTTACAACGAACTCACTTCGCTCATTGCTTTGCGGTTTTCAAAATATTATTCTGTGTTCAGTATGCGAACAATGGTGTGATTTAGCAGAAAGGACTGATCTGTTAACCGGCGACAACAATTGTGTTTTCACCCCGGTAACTCGAAGGGTTCCAAGTAGGAAGAACGTAATTATTCCGATAGTTATGTTCCCTAAAGTGTTATTGCGCTTATATCTAGAAAGGTCGTCTTGTGTACTGAGGAACCGAAGTTGTCCTGTGGACATATAAAATTTCCTCGTGCAGCCTTTGTGAGCAACCATGGAAAAAAATTCATCCCCTTGAACATGCACGAATATATTACATTCGCTGGACGTTCATGCTCTTAACTCTAATAAGCTTCAGTCTTAAACAAATAGCTACTATTTGTTCAAATTAATGTGTCCCGTCTGAACAATCATGAGAGTGCATATTGGAGGGCTCGATACACCAAGCATGTCCCATGCAATGCATGTGAGCAGCATGTGGTCAGAGCTCTCCCATTGCTTACTTGTTCCTGAACATTTGCGCATTGAAACGCAGGCATGACTTAATAACAAAAGTATAAAGCAGAGTGCGGGAACGACCACTCGACATCCCAGCACAAACCTCGCTTATAGCTAATTATCATTGTTTCATTGCTTTGCTGTTTTCAAAATATATTTCTTGGTTAGGTGCGAGAACAATGGTGTGATTTCGCACAACAGATCTGTTATACGGCGAAAACCATTGCGTTTTCAACTCGGCAGCTCAAATGTCTCCACATGGGAAGAAAGGGGTTATTCCGAGACTTAAGTTTCCTAAAGTGTTATTGATATTATGCCTAGAAAGCCCGTCCAGTATAATCAGGAACGAAAGTTGTTCTGCGGACATATATAATGTCCTCTTGCAGACTGTGTTTCTTAAATATGACAGTGGGGGTGACAGAGAGAAGCTCTTTAGTGAAAAGTCTAAAACTTAGCCGGAGTTAAGAAATCTCTGGCATGCAACTTTGCATACTTCGCAAATTCGGGGCAGAGATAAGGAAGGAGAGATGTGCAGAAAACAGTGAAAGAGACAAAAAAAACTGGGGCTTCGCATTTCAACTTCGATTCATGAGCAAGTAAAGCTAGACACTGAGAAACGGTGAAATAAAATGTCCTGCTGATAAGCTGTAAAGGCTCGCAACATAAGGAGTGCCTAACGGTGAGATCAAACAATGTTTTACAGTTGACAATACACAACCATCGTTAGAATAGCCAAATAAAACCCAACTTGCACATCTCTGCTGCAAAATTCAGCTGAATACACTTAATACAAAGTCTACGTTTTGTGCCACTAGCGGGACTATGCGTTTGTTGTATTTAATGATACCTGTGATCGTTATGTGGTCAGAGTTAGCATTGCAAAATACTATTTCTCTCTTTCTCTGTGTGAAAACTATTTGTTTCCTTTGTGTTTTGGCATTCATGGGTCAGCGGAAGAGGACAAAAGGTTTCAAGTCTTCAGGAATATCGCGCCTCCGACACTTATGCAGGCATTTCCAGCGCCGTACACAACACCAGAGAACACAGAATAAATATTTGTTTACCGGCATGGTAGCTTGATCGTAAATGGTATTCTGACCGCCACCTGAAGCCTCCAAACGTTCAAGCTGAGGATATCGAGTGCCACTTGGGCGCGTATTCCGGGGTAGAGCATTTTATCTAGCTGTCTCCGTATTTATCATTCAGTTGGAAATCAATCTATGAAACAATTTTTTATACAGATCATTCGTCCATTCAACCATCCGTCCGTCCCTCCTTCCATCTATCCACTTTACCGCACGTCCGTCCGTCCGTCCATCCACCCATCTATCCGTCCGTCCGTTCAACCGTGCGTCCATCCCTCCTACCCTCCGTCCGTCCATCCATTCATCCTTCCATCCATCGATCCATCCATCCTTCTATTCATCCATCCATTCATCCGTCCGTCCGTCCGTCCGTCCTCCGTCCGTCCGTCCGTCCGTCCGTCCGTCCGTCCGTCCGTCCGTCTATCGATCCATCCATCCATCCATCCATTCCTCCATCCTTCCATCCGTCCGTCCGTCCGTCCGTCCGTCCGTCCGTCTGTCCATCCATCCATCCATCCATCCATCCGTTCGGCCGTCCGTCCGTACGTCCGTTCGTCCTGAGAAATACTTCAATGACACTACTGTGTGTCTTGGGTACTGCTGTCACTGTAGTAGCTTTTGGCACCTAAACTCAGAAATGTATGCGTTTCGAACAGTGTGAAATATATTCTCGCCAGCGCAGCAGGTCCAGTTCCTAATAAGGAAGCCTGGGTTCTTCGATGTACTGCCGATCTTGTTCACAACAGAATAAGACAACATTGCGGCTTCGGCACACTGCGGTTCCGGAATAAAGCAGTATCCAAGATTGGCTGCCTTTCCACCGGAAACAATTATGAAAGAGTGCCTAGGCACAAACTGAACCGCAAAGACTTTAATCGCAATGCCTTGTCCCAAAGCCCCGTGGCGCGCAACAGTTTCCTTCGAATGAACTACACATGCAATCAAATTATTCTTATGGTAATGAGTGGAGAATAAACCTGAGATATCCAAGCATGAAGAGAATAATGTCATTTATTTGTTTAGAGTATTTTAAAACTGTTGGTGCAACCGGGAACTAAAAAGGATGAAGAAAATACTGTGATATCGCACGAAAACCACATCCTTGACAAGGATATGTTTCATTCAGATTTTTTTGTTTATATTAGCCAAAACTGAAATGTGTGGTCTGAAATTGAAAATGGAAAAAACATTGTGATGAACGTACAAATAAAATAGAGCACTTAACTATGGCCGGCAATATTAACCGACAATTATACAAATTCTAACCCTTAAGAAATTTCTGTGGCTGGTCGATGCTTCGGAATCATTTTTTGTAGGCATTGAAGTCTAAAGCTCAAGAGAGATATGCGCCGTAATTCACTACGTTATTCTTAAGCGTACATTATTTGAAATTCTGTTTGTGAAAATTGTGGTCAAAGCGGATTTTGAACGCATGTGGCGTTAAGGTGGAAGTTCGAAATTGAGTGCCTCTGAGCAAGCACCGAAAAAAATCCATAGCCTTAAACATCCAGAATATAATATTATTCGCTGGACGTTTCGACTTTTAACTCTAACAAGCATCAGTGTCAAACGAATAACTACCATTTTTTCAAACATAATTTTTTATAGTCAGAACAAACGTGATACTGCATATAGGAGGGTTCAATTGATCTTGCGTGTCACATGCTTAGCATATGGACAGAGTTGCCGCATTCCTCAGTTATTTCTTAAGCTAAAGTAAACTTTTGCACAGTGAAACGCAGTCATGACTTAATAATAAAAGTATAAAACAGGGTGCGCGAGCGACAACTAGAAATCAAAGGACAAACTTCGTTTATAGCTACCTCACAAGTGTTCCTTGATTTGCGGTTTTCAAAATACCATTTTGATTTAGGCCTGAGAACAATGGTGTGATTTCGCAGACAGGACTGATCTGTTCAATGGCGACAACAATTGTGTTTTCAACTCGGCAACTCAAAGGGCTACACTTGGGAAAGAAGTTGTTATTCCGATAGTTATGTTTCCTAAGTGATATTGCACTTATGTCTTGAAAGCCCATCCTGTATGATAAGAAGCCAAAGTTGTTCTGTTGACATTAAAATATCCTCTTGCAAACCATGATTCTTAAATGTGACAGTGGGAGAGAGAAGCTTTTTAAAGAAAAGCAGAGAACTCAGCCGGCGTTAAGAAATCCCTGGCATGCTACTTTGCTTGGAGAAATGGTTTCGGGGGAGAGATAATTTAATTTACGAGAGATGTGCAGAAAACAGTGAAATAGAGAAAAAAACGAGGGCTTTGCGTTTCGACTTCGGATCATCGCCAAGTAACTCTACACGGTGAGAAACGCTGAAGTAAAAAGTCCTTCTAATAAGCGGTAAAAGCTCGCTGCATGACGAATGCCTAACAGTGAAAAAGAAAACAATTTTTTTATTTTTGCCAAAATACACAACCATCGTTAAAATATCCAAATAAATAGAAAATTGCACATCTCTGCTGCGAAAGGCAGCCTAAAGCACTTAATACAATGTCTATGCTTTGCGGCACTAGTTGTACTAGAGCCTAGTTTTGGTTATTTAATGATACCTGCCGATGGTTCTGTGGGCAGAGTTAGCATTCCAAAATGCTATTTCACTCTTTCTCTGTGTGCAAAATATTTCCTTCCTTTGTGTCTTGTCATTCAGCTGCAACATGAAGAGGAAAAATGTTACAGTTCTTCAGAAATATTGCGCCTCTGACGCCTATGCAGGCATTTCCTGCGCCATACACATCACCTGAGAACACACAAGAAATATCGGGTTACCCACATGGTGACTTGTTCGTCGTAGTTCTAGCTCACGTAAATTATCATCTGATCGCCACCTGAAGCCTTCAAGATTTCAAGCAGAGTTTATCGGGTGCGAATTGAGGCGCGTATTCCGGTGGAAAGCATGTTATCTACCTGTCTCCCTATTTAACAATCAGTCAGAAATGAATCTATCAATCAATCTCTTGTACAAATCATTCATTCCTTCAACCGTCCGTCCGTCCCTCCTTCCACCTATCCATTTCATCGCCCTTCCGTCCGTCTGTCCGTCCGTCCGTCCGTCCGTCCATCCGTCCGTCCGTCTGTCCGTCTGTCCGTCAATTCGTCCATCCATCCCTCCGTCCATCCGTTCTGCTGCTTTATAAGTAATTTTCTTTAAGCGATTTATTAATCTAAGTATTGTTATCCCACTGATAAGCATAACACAAAAAAAAAAAAAAACGTTCCCCTATGCACCTTGGTTTCGGTGACTGTTGCCTCCCTTCATAAATTTGTCAAACGGGCTCCTCATTTCCTTTAACTTGTCTGCTACTAGCTTAATGAGGGTCTCGGTTCTGGCAGTCTTGATGGCATAGGTAGCATAAGAGGGCTCTCGCACAGTTTCCGCCCTCGCCGTTAGATGACGTTCTACGTCAAGCTCGCGGTATTACAGGACGTGCTACGTCCGCCGCTGTGGTCGAGGGTGGCGCTGGTGAACATTCTGAATGTTCGCTTACACCCAATGAACATAAATACCCACGAGAGCAGCAGATTGGACAGCCGTCGCCGTAGCTCAGTTGGTTGATCACCGGACGCGATATAGGAACGTCGTGGGTTCGGATCCCACCGGCAGCATGGTTGTTTTTTCTGCTGCTTTATAAGTAATTTTCTTTAAGCGATTTATTAATCTAAGTAATATTATCGAACTAAGTAATATTATCAAACTAATAAGCACAACACAATAAAAAAAACCTTCCCCTATGCACCTTGGTTTCGGTGACTGTTCGGTCGTGTTGCCACCACCCTTCTCTGAATGCTTATTACCAAGCCTTGTACAATGAATCTTCTTTCCTTTTTTCACTACTTTCTTTCTTTTTTCTTTTTTTCGTCTTTTTTTTCTTTATTAGAGGCCTCGTTTGCATTCCTATTTACTCCCCCTCCTCCCCCCCTACCAGTTTCTCTGGAATGTAGCTTCCTTCTTGTACAGGGGTGGAGCCCTTCACGCTTGTCACCAAAATGCTGAGAGGAGCGACACCTCAAGGGCCTTTCCAAGGCATCCCTGAGGTGGTGGGAAAGAATTCCCCCTTTTTTATATTTTTATTATCTTAATCTTTTTATTTTCTTGTTATTAAAAAAAATTTCGGCCCCTTGGGAACCCCTGCATTCAGGTTAGGAGATGCCTTGTTAGATTGTCACCGATTCAAAAAAAAGTTCTTCCTGGCCTCTTTCCTCCCCCCCCCCCCCCCCTAGTGTTTTGAACTCGTGCTTTGCTGTAAACTTGTAAACTTTGTACCTCGCGCACGCTCTATAAAAACTGCGTGCTTCAAACGCTGTACTACACTCGAAAAAGGCTGGTCCTCCAGCCGAAACGTCGTGAATTAAATCCTGGTATGTTTCTTCATTTTTGGTGATTTTATATATATATATATATATATATATATATATATATAATATATATATATATATATATATGTATATATATATATTATCACGACCTGAGGAGCCGTGCAGGTAGACGTCGGGGGGAACAGAAGGCTAGGCGCTTTAAACAGACAGCCAGGGTCCAAAGCACAGAGCCAGAGCGCCTCGGGAGCCAACCAACACTTCGTCGTCGTCTTTGACTAAACGTGGAGGCCGCGCGGCGCGTTCGGCACGTGGCATTATTCCCCCCCCCCCCCCCCCCCCCCCCCCCGCGAAAGCAAACACCTTCTCGGTGTGGAATGGGTTAGGTACAGGGAGAGAAGAAGGGGAAAAACAAACGAAAAATAGGGGTGAGGTGAATTATACATCCGGCGCTAGTTGAGAGGTGAGGAGAGTCAAGTTCACACGTGGGGTAAGGAGGTAAAGGGGCGACACACAGCGTGCACACAGCGCTCAGTCACGCGAATAGTACGGTTTTAGGCGTACTACATGGACGACTTCAGGCCGTTGACGCTGACGGCCGGCGACCACAGTTCCATCGGTGACAACTTCGTAGTTGAAGCTGTTCAGGCGGCGCAGTACTTTGTACGGGCCAAAATACCGATTGATAAGCTTTTCGCACAACCCCTTGCGGCGCAAGGGTGTCCACACCCATACCTGGTCGCCCGGCTCGTAGTGCACGTCCCTGTGCCGAAGGTTATAGTGTCGAGCATCTACGGATTGCTGGTCCTTGATGGTCAAGCGGGCCAGCTGACGGGCTTGCTCTGCGTTTTCCACGAAGTTGCCTGCTTCAGGGGTTACCTCTTCATCGCCGTACGGGAGCATCGCATCCAACATCATGCGGACCTCCCTACTATAGACGAGACGGAACGGGGTAAACTGGGTGGTTTCCTGCGTCGCTGTATTATATGCGAAGGTGACGTACGGCAAGATCTCATCCCACGTTTTATGTTCGATGTCAACGTAGATCGAGATCATGCCCGCTAATGTTTTGTTGAGCCGTTCGGTTAGACCATTGGTTTGGGGATGGTACGCTGTTGTGGGTCGATGAGCTGTGTGGCTAAGCGTTAAGACGTCACGTAAGAGCCGGGCTTGAAACGCCTTGCCTCGGTCAGTAATGATGATCGATGGGGCGCCGTGTCTAAGCACGATTTCATGCATAAAGAAGAGGGCAACTTCGGCGGCAGTACCTCGCGCAAGGGCCTTCGTTTCAGCGTAACGGGTCAAGTAGTCGGTGGCGACTACGATCCGCTTGTGGCCGGATGACGAAAGAGAAAATAGGCCCAAAAGGTCCATGCCGACTTTGTCGAACGGTTTTTGTGGCGGCTCGATACACTGAAGCAGCCCGGGAGGCTTGAGCGTCGGTTTCTTCCGCCGCTGGCATTGCCGGCATGTCCGGACATAACGCTTGACGCTTGACGTGAGCTGGGGCCAGTAATAGTTCTGCCGGATTCGTGACAAGGTGCGGGTAACACCAAGGTGGCCGGAAGTTGGTTCATCATGGCAGGCCAGGAAAACTTCATCCTGTAAATCAGACGGTATGACGAGCAGGTAAGTTGTCGGACTTGAAGTAGAGTTCTTTTTATAAAGCACCCCGCTCCGGAGGCAAAACGATGATATCCCACGAGCTAGGTACCGTGGTATCTCAGGGTGCCCACCTTCGAGATGTTCTATGAGCAGACGCAGCTCGAAGTCGGCACGCTGTCTGGAGACGAGCTCAGACGTGCTGACGGCTCCAAGGAAGCTGTCGTCGTCGATGGTGTCTTGTGGAGGAGGTTCGACGGGAGCGCGTGACAGGCTATCAGCGTCGGTGTGGTTCCGGCCGGACTTACAGGTGACGGTGAAATCCAATTCCTGCAGGCGTAATGCCCAACGGGCGAGGCGGCCGCAAGGGTCCTTCGGCGCGTGGCAATATATATATATATATATATATATATATATATATATATATATATATATATATATATGTATATGTATGTATGTATGTATACCTGGTGGGTGTACATATGGTGGGTGGAGTGTCTTCACCTTGAATGCGGCAGTTTCAAGCGTGGTCCACTCCTCACCATTTGCAGTGCCATCTCTCGGTCGTTTTTCTCCGCTCTCTGTACTATCTGTCACTGGCCGCACTGTAACGGGCCGCGCACCAGTTTTACCTAGACTCGAATTCGATGTGCAGTGGACTTAGTCAGAACCTGCTCTTGGAATAGTGGCGCGGCAGTAAAGACGTGGACGGAAGAACGAAAACACGGTAAAAAGTGCCAACTTTCAACTTTAAATGCCCGGCTGTCGATACGCCAAATTTATACATGGCAACACACCCCTCGAAAACTGCAAAATGAAACAAACGCATGTGGAGTTTGTTTCATTTTGCAGTTCTCGAGGGTCCTGTTGCCATGTATAAATTCGGCGTATCGACAACCACGTGTTAATGTTGAAAGTCGGCGCTTTTGTGCGTGTTTTCCTTCTTTTGCCCACGCCTTTAGGTCCCGCGGCATTCCTCCCAGAGCAGTCGCACCAACCTGCCAAGAGAGAGAGAATGAAAAAGGAAACGCAGGGAGGTTAACCAGATGTGAGTCTCCGGTTTGCTACCCTACACTGGGGATGGGGGATAGGGGTTAGAAAGATGACAGAGAGGAAAACGCAAAAAAAAGGAACGTGCACACATGGAGACACACACACATAAGGCGTTCCAATTAAAGTCTTTCACACAGGCCGGTAGATTGTAAGAAGCGCAAAAGCGCTTGCACGGCCTTCTTCTGCGACGGTAGGTCCTTTCGATGTTGTAGAATTATTTTTTCAGATAGCGGTTGGTTGCCCAGTTGGTCAAGCTCGTGGCTAAGGCATGCCCTCTGTGGACTGTACTGCGGGAAGGAGCACAATCTATGGCCAATTTATTCTTCATGGCCGCAGTGGTCACAGGTTGGGGTGTCGGTCATCCCTATGCGGAAGGCATAGGCTTTAGTACAGGCAACACCCAACCAAAGTCGATATAAAAGCGTGGCGTCTCTACGGCGAAGCTGTGATGGCGCTCGAAGACCTATTGTTGGATCAAATGAGTACAGTCGCGTATTTCTTAAATGTGGCTCATTCCATTGCGACTCGGTGCACTGTCGAGCAAGTAGGCGGAGCTTCCGTGTCGCGTCAGTTCTAGAAAGAGGAATTGGGACGTGGCGCTCCTCAGTATGGGCTGAGCGGGCAGCGTGATCCGCCCGTTCATTGCCGATAATCCCGCAGTGACTTGGAAGCCACTGGAACGTTATTTTATGGCCGGCATCACTTATATGGTGTAACGTCTCTGTAATATGGAAGATTAGTTGTTCGTGCGGTCCGCATCGTAGAGGTGACAGTAGAGACTGCAGTGCCACCTTCGAATCGCAGAATATTGTCCATTTGTGTGGCGGTTCATCACCAATGTGATGAAGGGCAGTTAAGAGCGCTGCGAGCTCTGCTGCCGTCTCAACCTGCCAAAACCACCACGATGCCAGTTAGGCCGATGACGATGACGGTGGAGGATGTCATTCCCGGCCTAAATTCTACAGTATTAAAACCTCTCATGGCAATAAAGATGAAGGGTATCTGGGTACCTTTCGATGCAGCGGACCTTGATTGTGAAAGCCGCAAGTGTGAAATATGTGGAGATGGTGGTTACTTCTCACTCTAGCTACGATGCACTTACTAAGAGCTTGCACACGAGCTGAATACCTTTATTTTGAGAGCTAGGACCTATCACCCGAAGGTGTAAATTTGAAAACTGCGACATAATTTTTTTAGGAGCAAGCACCGATGGCAACTTCTTTGCCGTAGACGGACGCTCTGCGCAGCGGTTACGCACGAACATGCCCTCCGTTCTAAACGTAGCTTATTAGAACTTCTGGCTTTAAAAGAAACAAGTGAGCTGACCTGTTAATTTTACGTAGGCAAACATCTTTACAAATTTTATACACTACAGACCACCGTAGGCCTTTTTTCAAGTGCGATAGCATTTACAGTGGCCATCACCCGCATTTAGCCGTTGTGTGTTTCTCTGAAGCACGCTTCTGGCAGGCTCCCCACTCCAAGGCAGTATCAGGGAGTGGCTATTAGTCCACCGAAAATAATTATGAACGAGTGCCTAGGCACAAATTGAACCGCAAAGACGTTAATCGGAACGCATGGTACTGAACACCTGTGGTGCTCAACAGTTTCCTTCGAATGAACTACACAATGCAATCAAAATATTCTTATGGTAATGAGTGAAGACCAAACCTGAGATATTCAAGCATGAAGGAAAGGACGCCATTTATTTGTTTACAATATTTCAAAACTATTGGCGCAATCGGGACCTGAAAGCGGTGAACAAAAAACTGATTTCGCGTGAAAACCACGTTTTTGACAAGGAGATGTTTTATTCAGCTTTATTTGTTTATATTAGCCGATACTAAAATGTGTGGTCTTAAATTGAAAATATAACCAACATTGTGATGAACCTACAAACAAAATAGAGCATTTAACTATTGCCGGCAATATTAAACGAGAGTAATACAAATTCTAACCCTTAAGAATTTTCTGTTGCTAGCTGATGCTTCGGAATTAATTTTTTATAGGCAATGAAGTCGGTAAAATCCCCGAAAGATATGAACAGAATTGACTACGGTATTTTTAAGCGTACAATATTTCAAATTCTGTTCGTTAAAATTGTTGTCAAAGCAGATTTTGAGCGCACGTGGCCTTAAGGTCAAAGAGCGAAGTGTTAGCACAAACTGCATTTATAGCTAACTCACATCGCTCATTGGTTGGCAGTTTTCAAAATATTATTCTGTGTTCAGTATGAGAACAATGGTGTGATTTCACAGAAAGGACTGATCTGTTAACTGGTCACAACAATTGTGTTTTCAACTCGACAACTCGAAGGGCTCCACGTGGGAAGAAAGTGATTATTCCGATAGATCTTTTTCCTAAAGTGTTATTGCGCTTATGTCTAGAAAGGCCGTCCTGTGTACTGAGGAGCCGAAGTTGTTCTGCGGACATAAAAAATTTCCTCTTGCAGACTGTGTGAGCAACCATCGAAAAAAATCTGTGACCTTAAACATCCAGAATACAGTATTATTTGCTGTACGTTCATGCTCTTAACTCTAATAAGCATCACTGTCAAATGAATAACTACCATTTGTTCAGATTATTTTTTCTTGTCAGAACAATCGTGAGACTGCATATTGGAGGGCTCAATACAGCATGCATGTGACATGCGCAGCATTTGGGCAGCATGTGGACAGAGTTGTCCCATTCCTTACTTGTTTCTGAAGCCAAAGAAAACTTCTTTGCAGTGAAACGCAGGCTTGACTTAATAACAAAAGTATAAAACAGGCTGCGGGAACTACCACTGCAAATCAAAGCACAAACTACGTTTATAGCTGACTCCCATTGCTTCATTGCTTTGCTGTTTTCAAAATACAATTATTGGTCAGGTATGAGAACAATGGTGTGATTTCGCAGAAAGGACTGATCTGTTATACGGCGACAACAATTGTGTTTTCAACTCGGCAACTCAAAGGGCTCTACATGAGGAGAAGTGGCTATTCCGAGAGTTATGTTTCTTAAGTGTTATTTGTCTTGTGTCTAGGAAGCCCGTCCAGTGTAATCTGGAAGGAAAGTTGTTCTGTGGGCATATATAATTTCCTCTTGCAGACTGTGTTTCTTAAATGTGACAGTGGGAGAGGCAGAGAGAAGCTTTTTAATGAAAAGTACAGAACTTAGCCGGGGTTGAGAAATCCTGGCATGCTACATGCTTATATTGCAAATTCGGGGAGAGACAAGGAACGAGAGATGTACAGAAAACAGTGAAAGAGAGAAAAAAATGGGGGCTTTGCATATCGACTTCGGTTCAAGACCAAGTAAGGCTAGACGGTGAGAAACGCTGAAGTAAAATATCCTGCTAATAAGCTGTAAAGGCTCGCGGCATGAAGAGTGCTTAACAGTGCGGCAAAACAATGTTTTACTCATTGCCAGAATACACAACCATCGTTAAAATAGCCAAATAAAACCCAAATTGCACATCTGTGCAGCGAAAGGCAAGCTAAGGCACTTAATACAAAGTCTACGTTTTGCGGCACTAGTTGTACTAGACGCTAGTTTCGTGTATTTAATGATACCTTCCAATGGTTGTGTGGGCAGAACTAGCATTGCAATACTATTTCTCCTTTCTCTGTGTGCAAAGTATTTCTTTCCTTTGTGTCTTTGCATTCAACTGTAACTGGAAGAGGACAAAAGGTTACCTGTCTTCAGTAATATTGCGCCTCCGACACTTATGCAGGCATTTCCTGCGCAATAAACATCACCTCACCTAAAAACACAGAAGAAATATTGGGTTATCGGCATGTTAGCTTGTTCCTCGTAGTTCTGCCTCAGATAAATGAAATTCTGATCGCCACCTGAAGCCTTCAAACGTTTAAGCAGAGGATATCGAGTGCCAATTGAGGCGCGTATTCCGGTGGAAAGCATATTATCTACCTGTCTCCGTAATTATCAATCAGTCGGAAATCAATCTATCAATCAATCTCTTATACAGATCATTCGTCCATTCAACCCTCCGTTCGTTCCTCTTTCCACCTATCAACTTAACCGCACGTACGTCCGTCCGTCCATCCACCCATCTATCCGTCCGTCCGTTCAACCATCCGTCCATCCGTCCGTCCGTGCGTCCGTACGTCCGTCCGCCCATCCATCCGTCCGTCCGCCTCGTCCGTCCGTCCGTCCGTCCGTCCGTCCGTCCGTCCGTCCGTCCGATCCGATCCATCCATCCATCCATCCATCCATCCATCCATCCATCCATCCATCCATCCATCCATCCATCCATCCATCCATCCATCCATCCATCCATCCATCCATCCATCCATCCATCCATCCATCCATCCACCAGTCCGTCCGTCCGTCCCTCCATCCGTCCGTCCGTCCGTCCTGAGAAATACTTCAATGCAAGAATTACTGAACTTGAGACCTGCACATTTGGCACTGCTCCAGCGCGCAGCTACGGGTGGCGTGGCGCAACAATTAACCTGTTGAGCAAGATGGTGTAATTTTTTTACTTCAAGGATGTGATAGTTCTGTGATGTGTCTACGTTTTGAGTATGATTCATTGTTTCATTGCCTAGCAAAGTTGCCAATATGCATGCGCGCAAACAAAATAATCACCACTAGGATTTAAATAAATGTCATAATTGCATCGTTCTTTACTAGGTTTTAAAACAAGACGGGAGAAATGCACAGGGAGGCAGTGAGAGAAGAGAAATCATTTGCCGAAAGCAGACGATGATGATGATCACTACAGGCGAACAGGTCAACCAAGCGCCCTCAACGGCCAAAAAGTTAACGAAAGGTGGCGCACGCAGTCCCATGGGACTCCGCCATATGTGCAGATCTCTAATTCAGTATGCCTTGCTGCTATGATTTTACTTTTTGTCTGTAGTACTGCTCTCACCGAGTAGGTTTTCAAACCCCAACTACGAAGCCAATAACTTGAGGGAGAGATATTTATCACAAATGTATGCGTTTTGAACAGGGTGAAAAAAATTCTCGCCGGCGCAGCAGGTCCAGTTACTAATAAGGAAGCCTGGGTTCTGCGATGCACTGCCGATCTTGTTCACAACAGAATAAGACAGCAGGGTGGCTTCGGCACACTGTGCTGTGAGATAAGGCAGTATCAGGGATTGGCTGTCTTTCAACCCAAAAGAATTATGAAAGAGTGCCTAGGCACAAACTGAGCCGCAAACACGTTAATCGGAACGCATTGTCCTGAACACCTGAGGTGCGCAACAGTTTCCTTCTAATGAACGACACAATGCAATCAAAATATTCTTAAGGTAATAAGTGGAGACCAAGCCTGAGATATTCAAGCATGAACTGAAGGATGTCATTTATTTGTTTACAATATTTCAAAACTGTTGGCGCAACCGGGAACTGAAAGCGGTTAACAAAATACTGTTATATCGCAAGAAAACCACATCGTTGATAATGAGATGTTTCATTCAGCTTTCTTTGTTTATATTAGCCGAAACTAAATTTGTGGTGTTAAATCGAAAATAGAACCAACTTTGTGAAGAACCTACATATAAAATAGAGCATTTAACTGTTGCCGGTAATATTAACCGACAGTAATACAAATTCTAACCCTTAATTTCTGTTGCTATTCGATGCATCGGAATCAATTTTTTATAGGCAGTGAAGTCGTTAAAGGTCATGAAAGATTTGACGAAATTGACTACGTTATTCTTAAACCTGCAATATTTCAAATTCTGTTCGTGAAAATTGTTGTCAAAGCAGATTTTGAACGCATGTGGCATTAAGGTGGAAGTGCGAAGTGTTGGCGCAAACAGCGTTTACAGCGAACTCACATCGCTCATTGCTTGGCGGTTTTCAGAATAGTATTCTGTGTTCAGTATGCGAACAATGGTGTGACTTAGCAGAAAGGACTGATCTGTTAACCGGCGACAACAATTGTGTTTTCAACTCGGCAACTCGAAGGGCTCCACATAGGAAGAAAGTAATTATTCCGATAATTATGTACACAAAAGTGTTTGTGCGCTTATATCTAGAAAGGCCATCTTGTGTACTCAGGAGCCGAAGTTGTCCTGTGGACATATAAAATTTCCTCTTGCAGCCATTGTGAGCAACCATCGAAAAAAATCCATCCCCTTGAACATGCACGAATATATTACATTCGCTGGACGTTCATGCTCTTAAATCTAATAAGCTTCAGTCTCAAACAAATAACTACAATTTGTTCAGAATAATTTTTCCCGTCTGAACAATCATGAGACTGCATATTGGAGGGCTTGATACACCACGCATGTGACATGCGCAGCATGTGGGCAGCTTGTGAACAGAGTTGTCCCATTCCTTACTTGTTCCTGAACATTTGCACAGTGAAACGCAGGCATGAATTAATAAGAAAAGTATAAAACAGGGTGCGGGAACGATCACTCGACATCCAAGCACAAACTTCGCTTATAGCTAACTCCCATTGCTTCATTGCTTTGCTGTTTTCAAAATATAATCCTTGGTTAGGTATGAGAACAATGGTGTGATTTCGCAGGACTGATCTGTTATACGGCGACAAGTGTGTTTTCAATTCGGCAACTCAAAGGTCGCCACATGAGAGGAAAGTGGTTATTCCGAGAGTTAAGTTTCCTAAAGTGTTATCGGTCTTATGTCTAGAAGGCCCGTTCAGTTTAATCTGGAACGAAAGGGTTTTTGCGGACATACATAATTTCCTCTTGCAGACTGTGTTTCTTAAATGTGACAGCGGGAGAGACAGAGAGAAGCTCTTTAATGAAAAGTAGAAAACATAGCCGGAGTTAAGATATCCCTGGCATGCAACTTTGCTTACTTTGCAAATTCGGGGCAGAGATAAGGAAAGAGAGATGTGCAGAAAACAGTGAAAGAGAGAAAAAAATCTGGGGCTTTGCATTTCGACTTCGGTTCATGAGCAAGTAAAGCTAGACGGTGAGAGACGGTGAAGCAAAATATCCTGCTAATAAGCTGTGAAAGCTCGCAACATGAGGAGTGCCTAACGGTGAGACCAAACAATGTTTTACTGTTGACATAATACACTTCCATCGTTAGAATAGCCAAATAAAACCCAAATTGCACATCTCTGCTGCAAAAGGCAGCTGAATGCAATTAATACAGAGTCTACGTTTTGTGGCACTAGTGGGACTATGCCTTTGCTGTATTTAATGATACCTGTGATCGTTATGTGTTCAGAGCTAGCATTGCAAAATACTATTTCTCTCTTTCTCTGTGTGCAAAACATTTGTTTCCTTTGTGTATTGGCATTCATAGGCCAGCGGAAGAGGACAACAGGTTACAAGGTTTCAGGAATATCACGCCTCCGACACTTATGCAGTCATTTCCAGCGCCGTACACATCACCTGAGAACACACAATAAATACTGGGTTACCGGCATGGTAGCTTGTTCGTAAATGGTATTCTGATCGCCACCTGAAGCCTCCAAACGTTCAAGCTAAGGATATCGAGTGCCACTTGGGCGCGTATTCCGGGGGAAAGCATTTTATCTACCTGTCTCCGTATTTATCAATCAGTTGGAAATCAATATATGAATTAATTTCTTATACAGATCATTCGTCCATTCAACCGTTCGTCCGTCCCTCCTTCCATCTATCCATATAACCGCACGTCTGTCCGCCCGTCCATCCACCCATATATCCGTCCGTCCGTTCAACCGTGCGTCCATCCGTCCATCCGTCCGTCCATCCATCCATCCATCCATCCGTCCGTCCGTCCGTCCGTCCGTCCGTCGGTCCATCCATCCATCCATCCATCCATCCATCCATCCATCCATCCATCCATCCATCCATCCATCCATCCATCCATCCATCCATCCATCCATCCATCCATCCATCCATCCATCCATCCACCCGTCCATCCATCCATCCATCCACCGTTCGGCCGTCCGTCCGTACGTCCGTTCGTCCTGAGAAATACTTCAATGACACTACTGTGTGTCTAGAGTACTGCTGTCACAGTATGTAGCTTTTGACACCTAAACTACGAAGCCGATAACATGCAGGATAGATATTTATCACAAATGTATGCGTTTCGAACAGGGTGAAATATATCCTCGCCGGCGCAGCAGGCCAAGTTCCTAATAAGGATGCCTGGGTTCTGCGATGTACTGCCGATCTTGTTCACAACAGAATAAGACAACAGAGTGGCTTCGCCACACTGCGGTTCCAGAATAAAGCAGTATCCAAGATTGGCTGCCTCTCCACCGGAAACAATTATGAAAGAATGCCTGGGCACAAACTGAACCGCAAAGACGTTAATCGCAATGCCTTGTCCTAAAGACCTGTGGTGCGAAACAGTTTCCTTCGAATGAACTACACATGCAATCAAATTATTCTTATGGTAATGAGTGAGAGAATAAACCTGAGATATTCAAGCATGAACAGAAGAATCGTCATTTATTTGTTTAGAGTATTTTAAAACTGTTGATGCAACCGGGAACGAAAAAGGATGAACAAAATACTGTGATATCGCACTAAAACCACATCCTTGACAAGGATTATGTTTCAATCAGCTTTTTTGTTTATATTAGCCAAAACTAAAATGTGTGGTCTGAAATCGAAAATAGAACAAACATTGTGGATGAACCTACAAATAAAATAGAGCACTTAACTATGGCCGGCAATATTAACCGACAATAATACAAATTCTAACCCTTAAGAAATTTCTGTGGCTGGTCGATGCTTCGGAATCAATTTTTTGTAGGCAATGAAGTCTGTAAAGCTCACGAGAGATATGCGCCGTAATTCACTACGTTGTTTTTAAGCGTACAATATTTGAAATTCTGTTCGTGAAAATTGTTGTCAAAGTTGATATTGAACGCATGTGGCGTTAAGGTGGAAGTTCGAAATTGAGTGCCTGTGATCAAGCGCCGAAAAACCTCTATGGCCTTAAACATCCAGAATATAATATTATTCGCTGGACGTTTATACTCTTATCTCTAATAAGCATCAGTGTCAAACGAATAACTACCATTTTTTCAAAGATAATTTTTTCTAGTCAGAACAAACGTGATACTGCATATTGGAGGGTTCAATTGATCTTGCGTGTCACATGATTAGCATATGGACAGAGTTGCCGCATTCCTCAGTTATTTCTTAAGCTAAAGTAAACTTTTGCACAGTGAAACGCAGTCATGACTTAATAACAAAAGTATAAAACAGAGTGCGCGATCGACCACTAGAAATCAACGGACAAACTGCGCTTATAGCTAACTCACACGTGTTCCTTGATTTGCGGTTTTCAAAATGCCACTTTGGTTTAGGTCTGAGAACAATGGTGTGATTTCGCAGAAAGGACTGATCTGTTCAATGGCGACAACAATTGTGTTTTCAACTCGGCATTCAAAGGGCTACACTTGGAAAGAAGTTGTTATTCCGATAGTTATGTTTACTATGTGATACTGTACTTATGTCTAGAAAGCCTATCCTGTATGATGAGAAGCCAAAGTTGTTCTGTTGACAATAAAATATCCTCTTGCAAACCATGATTCTTAAATGTGACAGTTGGAGAGAGAAGCTTTTTAAAGAAAAGCAGAGAACTCAGCCGGCGTTAAGAAATCCCTGGCATGCTACTTTGCTTGGAGAAATGGTTTCGGGGGAGAGATAATTTAATTTACGAGAGATGTGCAGAAAGCAGTGAAATAGAGAAAAAAACGAGGGCTTTGCGTTTCGACTTCGGATCATCGCCAAGTAACTCTACACGGTGAGAAACGCTGAAGTAAAAAGTCCTTCTAATAAGCGGTAAAAGCTCGCTGCATGACGAATGCCTGACAGTGAGGAAAAACAATGTTTTATTTTTGCCAGAATACATAACCATCGTTAAAATATCCAAATAAAAATAAAATTGCACATCTCTGCTGCGAAAGGCAGGCTAAGGCACTTAATACAAAGTCTATGTTTTGCGGCACTATTTGTACTAGAGCTAGTTTTGGGTATTTAATGATACCTGCCGATGGTTGTGTGGGCATAATTAGCACTGCAAAATACTATTTCTCTCTTTCTCTGTGTGCAAAATATTTGCTTCCTTTGTGTATTTCCATTCAACTGTAACAGGAAGAGGAAAAATGTTACAGTTCTTCAGGAATATCGCGCCTCTGACGCCTATGCAGGCATTTCCTGCGCCATACACATCACCTGAGAACACACAAGAAATATTGGGTTACCCACATGGTGACTTGTTCGTCGTAGTTCTAGCTCACGTAAATTATAATCTGATCGCCACCTGAAGCCTTCAAGATTTCAAGCAGAGTTTATCGGGTGCGAATTGAGGCGCGTTTTCCGGTGGAAAGCATGTTATCTACCTGTCTCCCTATTTAACAATCAGTCAGAAATGAATCTATCCATCAATCTCTTGTACAAATCATTCATTCCTTCAACCATCCGTCCGTCCCTCCTTCCACCTATCCATTTCACCGCCCTTCCGTCCGTCTGTCCGTCCTCCTCCGTCCGTCCGTCCGTCCGTCTGTCCGTCTGTCCGTCAATTCGTTCATCCATCTCTCCGTCCATCCGTTCTGCTGCTTTATAAGAAATTTTCTTTAAGCGATTTATTAATCTAAGTATTGTTATCCTACTGATAAGCATAACACATTAAAAAAAAAATAACGTTGCCCTATGCACCTTGGTTTCGGTGACTGTTGCCTCCCTTCATAAATTTGTCAAACGGGCTCCTCATTTCCTTTAAGTTGTCTGCTAATAGCTTAACGAGGGTCTCGGTTCTGGCAGTCTTGATGGCATAGGTAGCATAAGAGGGCTCTCGCACAGTTTCCGCCCTCGCCGTTAGATGACGTTCTACGTCAAGCTCGCGGCATTACAGGACGTGCTACGTCCGCCGCTATGGTCGAGGGTGGCGCTGGTGAACACTCTCAAGGTTCGCTTACACCCAGTAAACATAAATACCCACGAGAGCAGCAGATTGGAAAGCCGCCGCAGTAGCTCAGTTGGTAAGAGCACCGGACGCGATATTCGGAGGTCGTGGATTCGGATCCCACCGGCGGCATGGTTGTTTTTTCTGCTGCTTTATAAGTAATTTTCTTTAAGCGATTTATTAATCTAAATAATATTATCAAACTAAGTAATATTATCAAACTAATAAGCACAACACATTAAAAAAAAACCTTCCCCTAAGCACCTTGGTTTCGGTGACTGTTGGCTCCCTTCATAAGTTTGTCGAACGGGCCCCTCATTTAATTTACCTTGTCTGCTAATAGCTTAACGAGGGTTTCAGTTCTGGCAGTCTTGATGCCACAGGTTGCTTAAGAGGGCTCTCGCACAGTTTCCGCCCTCGCCGTTAGATGTCGTTCCTCGTCACGCTCGCGGTATTACAGGACGTGCTACGTCCGCCGCTATGGTCGAGGGTGGCGCTGGTGAACACTCTGAATGTTCGCGTACACCAAATAAACATAAATACCCACGAGAGCAGCAGATTGGACAGCCGTCGCCGTAGCTCAGTTGGTAAGAGCACCGGACGCGATATTCGGAGGTCGTGGGTTCGGATCCCACCGGCGGCATGGTTGTTTTTTCTGCTGCTTTATAAGTAATTTTCTTTAAGCGATTTATTAATCTAAGTAATATTATCAACTAAGTAATATTATCAAACTAATAAGCACAACACAATAAAAAGAAACCTTCCCCTATGCACCTTGGTTTCGGTGACTGTTCGGTCGTGTTGCCACCACCCTTCTCTGAATGCATATTACCAAGCCTTGTACAATGAATCTTCTTTCCTTTTTTCACTACTTTCTTTCTTTTTTCTTTTTCGTCTTTTTTTCTTTATTAGAGGCCTCGTTTGCATTCCTCTTTACTCCCCCTCCTCCCCCCCTACCAGTTTCTCTGGAATGTAGCTTCCTGCTTGTACAGGGGTCGAGCCCTTCACGCTTGTCACCAAAATGCTGAGAGGAGCGACACCTCGAGGGCCTTTCCAAGGCAGCCCTGAGGTGGTGGGAAAGAATCTCCCCCTTTTTTATATTTTTATTATCTTAATCTTTTTATTCTTTTGTTATTAAAAAAAAATTTTCGGCCCCTTGGGAACCCCTGCATTCAGGTTAGGAGATGCCTTCTTAGAATGTCACCGATTCTCTCTCTTCCTTTGTTAAAAAAAAAAGTTCTTCCTGGCCTCTTTTCTCCCCCCCCCCCCCCCCCTAGTGTTTTGAACTCGTGCTTTGCTGTAAACTTGTAAACTTTGTACCTCGCGCACGCTCTATAAAAACTGCGTGCTTCAAACGCTGTACTACACTCGAAAAAGGCTGGTCCTCCAGCCGAAACGTCGTGAATTAAATCCTGTTAGTTTCTTCAATTTTTGGTGATTTATTATATATATATATATATATATATATATATATATATATATATATATAATAATAAAATATATATATATATATATATATATATATATATATATATATATATATAATATATATATATATATATATATATATATATATATATATATATATATATATATATATATATATATATATATATATATATATATATATATATATATATATATATATTATCACGACCTGAGGAGCCGTGCAGGTAGACGTCGGGGGAACAGAAGGCTAGGCGCTTTAATCAGACAGCCAGGGTCCAAAGCACAGAGCCAGAGCGCCTCGGGAGCCAACCAACACTTCGTCGTCGTCCTTGACTAAGCGTGGAGGCCGCGCGGCGCGTTCGGCACGTGGCATTATTCCCCCCGCGAAAGCAAACACCGTCTCGGTGTGGAATGGGTTATGTACAGGGACAGAAGAAGGGGAAAAACAAACGAAAAATAGGGGTGAGGTGAATTATACATCCGGCGCTAGTTGAGAGGTGAGGAGAGTCAAGTTCACACGTGGGGTAAGGAGGTAAAGGGGCGACACACAGCGTGCACACAGCGCTCAGTCACGCGAATAGTACGGTTTTAGGCGCACTACATGAACGACTTCAGGCCGTTGACGCTGACGGCCGGCGACCACAGTTCCATCGGGGACAACTTCGTAGTTGAAGCTGTTCAGGCGGCGCAGGACTTTGTACGGGCCAAAATACCGAATGATAAGCTTTTCGCACAACCCCTTGCGGCGCAAGGGTGTCCACACCCATACCTTGTCACCCGGCTCGTAGTGCACGTCCCTGTGCCGAAGGTTTTAGTGTCGAGCATCGACGGATTGCTGGTCCTTGATGGTCAAGCGGGCCAGCTGACGGGCTTGCTCTGCGTTTTCCACGAAGTTGCCTGCTTCAGGGGTTACCTCTTAATCGCCGTACGGGAGCATCGCATCCAACATCATGCGGACCTCCCTGCCATAGACGAGACGGAACGGGGTAAACTGGGTGGTTTCCTGCGTCGCTGTATTATATGCGAAGGTGACGTACGGCAAGATCTCATCCCATGTTTTATGTTCAACGTCAACGTACATCGAGATCATGTCCGCTAATGTTTTGTTGAGCCGTTCCGTTAGACCATTGGTTTGGGGATGGTACGCTGTTGTGGGTCGATGAGCTGTGTGGCTAAGCGTTAAGACGTCACGTAAGAGCCGGGCTTGAAACGCCTTGCCTCGGTCAGTAATGATGATCGATGGGGCGCCGTGTCTAAGCACGATTTCATGCATAAAGAAGAGGGCAACTTCGGCGGCGGTACCACGCGCAAGGGCCTTCGTTTCAGCGTAACGGGTCAAGTAGTCGGTGGCGACTACGATCCGCTTGTGGCCGGACGACGAAAGAGGAAATGGCCCCAAAAGGTCCATGCCGACTTTGTCGAATGGTTTTTGTGGCGGCTCGATGCACTGAAGCAGCCCGGGAGGCTTGAGCGTCGGTTTCTTCCGCCGCTGGCATTGCCGGCATGTCCGGACATAACGCTTGACGCTTGACGTGAGCTGGGGCCAGTAATAGTTCTGCCGGATTCGGGACAAGGTGCGGGTAACACCAAGGTGGCCCGGAAGTTGGTTCATCATGGCAGGCCAGGAGAACTTCATCCCGTAAATAAGATGGTATGACGAGCAGGTAAGTTGTCGGACTGGAAGTAGAGTTCTTTTTACAAAGCACCCCGCTCCGGAGACAAAACGATGATATCCCACGAGCTAGATACCGTGGTATCTCAGGGTGCCCACCTTCGATATGTTCTATGAGCAGACGCAGCTCGGCGTCGGCACGCTGTCTGGAGACGAGCTCAGACGTGCTGACGGCTCCAAGGAAGCTGTCGTCGTCGATGGTGTCTTGTGGAGGAGGTTCGACGGGAGCGCGTGACAGGCTATCAGCGTCGGTGTGGTTCCGGCCAGACTTATAGGTGACGGTGAAATCGAATTCCTGCAGGCGTAATGCCCAACGGGCGAGGCGGCCGCAAGGGTCCTTCGGCGCGTGGCAATATATATATATATATATATATATATATATATATATATATATATATATATATATATATATATATATATATATATATATATATATATATATATATTAGCACACGCATTGGCATTTTCCCCTTATCCGTAGGAGGTATTTTTTTGCTTTCATATTGTAGGCGTTAGCGGATTATTAAATGGAATCCTGAATAACAAGAATGAAAAGCAACTAAAAACGCCCTCTCTATGGCCGTTCCTATCTTTTGGGTGGCACCATACAACAGATAGGAAACTTGCTTGTAAAAAAAAAGAGAGGAAAGGGTGAACGGAAAGGCAGGGAGGTTGCTAACCTTCATGCCAAAAATATACACTCGCCAAAGATGTGAAACAAAAATGAATCTTTGCCGAAAGTATCTTTTCGACGAGTAGCTATAAATTTTCCTCGCCATACGGGATTCTGTCGCACCCTCCACTTCACCAGGCAGGAAAGTACCAAACTAGATGGCATTTCCAAGGTTCACAGAAACTGAAAGCCGAATGTGTCGCATACAATTCCTGAAATTATAAAAGCTCTATGGCTGCACAACACAGTCACCCTGAGGTGGAAGTGGGTTGCCAAAGTCCGGTTCCACAAACGGCCACAGTTGCCACTCTTTGCCCTAATGTTGGCTGTGCCACTCCAATACACCTGCAAAAATGCCCCTATCTGTGCTCGGTTATCCCCATTTAGGAAGAGCCGTTCCGTGACACCTCCAACGAAAGGTTTACTTGTCCGGTGATCCCTGATAATGGCAATGCCATCTCATCACACTCTCAATGATGGCCCTAGTTGTCCATTGTTTTTGCCATATTGGCAATGCCATTCCATGACACCTGTAAGGGTATTCCTAGCGGGTAGTAAAATTAATAAATAAGAACTAAAACCGCGATTTAAATACGTCAAGTCATCAATCTTGTGGGCACAATTGAGAATTCATGATGCGAATAAAAGAAAAAAAACGGGTTTTCTACATTGAAGCGCTCCAGAGACGTAGCGAAAGCCATGCTATTCTCAACGCTTCTCGGACAGCTACATAATGGCTCGAGAAGAAAAAGGAGAAACAAGATTTTTTTTCTCCAGAAGCAGCATTGCTAGTGCCTGTATGTGTTTTTATCCACCTCAGTGCTTGTCGAAAACTTCCCCTCTGTTACGCACGCCGCATAGGAACGAAATTCCTTATAGCTCTGTTTTGCTATATGTAGAATATAGCTCTTCTGTTTCTCTCTCTCTTGGGAGCAAACAGCATTTAAAAGTGTTAAATTTTTTATTGTTCCTTCAAACAAGCCATTTGATGAGTTATTAACCGCACTGTATCTTACCACATAAAGCGTAAGATAGTAAAGAAAATTACGTATATTTCAGTGCTTTAGTACGCCTAATTGAGCAATCAAAGGGTGCACAAGAACTTCAGGATATTTTCATAAAACTCCTTTAAAAACTTGAACCATGCATGAAAGGTCTGAATAGACAACAGAGTCACAAAGAGCTGGCGGAAGTTCCTTGAGTCTTAGATAATCAATTATTTGGCAGAAGTATTTTAAGAAGAATTTATTGAATAGAATTAGTTGTGCAGCGATCTTGTCCCCAAACATTTTTCCTTTGTGGTGAAGCGCTTGTGGTGAAACATCGTTGCCTGATGCCTTAACACCCCATACGCGCATAGTTATTTAGTCACTACTTCTAAACCAAACGGTCTAATTAAAGTCGGTACAAATGTTTTCCGCAAATAAATGCAGACATAAAAAAATCGCCACTTAATGCAGATTTAATGCGTTAAGGAGCAAATGATCACGCGGCCTACCTGACTGATATCAGACTAGGAGATGGAGAAAGTAGGTAGGTTAGGTAAAAATCAAAAACTTTTATTCGCGTTCTTAAGCCTCCGAGCGAAGCCTTTTTTGAAGAAAATTAATGCTGTAGTGCCCCTTGAAACCAGAATAAGTGTGAGCAATGCGACTGACGCTATTACGAGCCAACACTACCTTTCAGCCGCTCTAGATGCTCTGCGGTTTGCTTGCAGTTCATCTAATGTTGTCACCCACTGACACTGACGGTGAGATAAAGTAGAATTCTAAATAATAAAGCGTATAGGTACCTCCCCGTAAGCGAACACACGTGCAAGTACACACCGAGGATTAGCTTGAGAGCTGACAAAAACTCGTCTGGTCGGGGACAATCATAATAAAACTCATAAATCACAATAGCCGAAACGTCGTTTTGTTGTTTCTTTTTACTTTTGGTCGGCGTCCAACTTTCTAAGTTTTATTACAGCGAGCATATTATCCAACTGAATAGCCTGCGGTAGCCAGATATGTAAAACATTGCTCTCTAAGGAAACAGCTGTCACTTGGTTGTAATGCTTTCAGGTTAATTCGATGGCATAAAATTTTATACCCGGTTACGACTTGAAGCCAGCCATAGTTCATTTTGAAATTTCATGTTTACGTCGGCTGTAAATACCGTTGTTACGACATGATGTGTGGCGTGTTCGAGCGCGTTTACTTATTTTTAGACTTAAAAGCTTTGAAATATGATCGTGCTCATCCCTACGCTGGGGTCTTCTGAAGACTAGGCAAAAACCGCTCCGCTGGCTTTGGACACACCTGTTCCCGCGAAGAACTACACACCGTGATATAGCACGCTGTCAACACTTACAGGGACGAAGTGACGGCCTCGCTGTGTAGCGGTGTCAGCGAGCATGAGAGCAAAGCGAATGGAGTGTCTTCACCTTGAATGCGGCAGTTTCCAGCGTGGTCCACTCCTCACCATTTGCAGTGCCATCTCTCGGTCGTTTTTCTCCGCTCTCTGTACTATCTGTCACTGGCCGCACTGTAACGGGCCGCGCACCAGTTTTACCTAGAGTCGAATTCGATGTGCAGTGGACCTAGTCAGGACCTGCTCTTGGAATAGTGGCGCGGCAGTAAAGACGTGGACGAAAGAACGAAAACACGGTAAAAAGTGCCAACTTTCAACTTTAAATGCCCGGCTGTCGATACGCCAAATTTATACATGGCAACACACCCCTCGAAAACTGCAAAATGAAACAAACGCATGTGGAGTTTGTTTCATTTTGCAGTTCTCGAGGGTCCTGTTGCCATGTATAAATTCGGCGTATCGACAACCACGTGTTAATGTTGAAAGTCGGCGCTTTTGTGCGTGTTTTCCTTCTTTTGTCCACGCCTTTAGGTCCCGCGGCATTCCTCCCAGAGCAGTCGCACCAACCTGCCAAGAGAGAGAGAATGAAAAAGGAAACGCAGGGAGGTTAACCAGATGTGAGTCTCCGGTTTGCTACCCTACACTGGGGATGGGGGATAGGGGTTAGAAAGATGACAGAGAGGAAAACGCAAAAAAAAGGAACGTGCACACATGGAGACACACACACACAAGGCGTTCCAGTTAAAGTCTTTCACACAGGCCGGTAGATTGTAAGAAGCGCAAAAGCGCTTGCACGGCCTTCTTCTGCGACGGTAGGTCCTTTCGATGTTGTAGAATTATTTTTTCAGATAGCGGTTGGTTGCCCAGTTGGTCAAGCTCGTGGCTAAGGCATGCCCTCTGTGGACTGTACTGCGGGAAGGAGCACAATCTATGGCCAATTTATTCTTCATGGCCGCAGTGGTCACAGGTTGGGGTGTCGGTCATCCCTATGCGGAAGGCATAGGCTTTAGTACAGGCAACACCCAACCAAAGTCGATATAAAAGCGTGGCGTCTCTACGGCGAAGCTGTGATGGCGCTCGAAGACCTATTGTTGGATCAAATGAGTACAGTCGCGTATTTCTTAAATGTGGCTCATTCCATTGCGACTCGGTGCACTGCCGAGCAAGTAGGCGGAGCTTCCGTGTCGCGTCAGTTCTAGAAAAAGGAATTGGGACGTGGCGCTCCTCAGTATGGGCTGAGCGGGCAGCGTGATCCGCCCGTTCATTGCCGATAATCCCGCAGTGACTTGGAAGCCACTGGAACGTTATTTTATGGCCGGCATCACTTATATGGTGTAACGTCTCTGTAATATGGAAGATTAGTTGTTCGTGCGGTCCGCGTCGTAGAGGTGACAGTAGAGACTGCAGTGCCGCCTTCGAATCGCAGAATATTGTCCATTTGTGTGGCGGTTCATCACCAATGTGATGAAGGGCAGTTAAGAGCGCTGCGAGCTCTGCTGCCGTCTCAACCTGCCAAAACCACCACGATGCCAGTTAGGCCGATGACGATGACGGTGGAGGATGTCATTCCCAGCCTAAATTCTACAGTATTAAAACCGCTCATGGCAATAAAGATGAAGGGTATCTGGGTACCTTTCGATGCAGCGGACCTTGATTGTGAAAGCCGCAAGTGTGAAATATGTGGAGATGGTGGTTACTTCTCACTCTAGCTACGATGCACTTACTAAGAGCTTGCACACGAGCTGAATACCTTTATTTTGAGAGCTAGGACCTATCACCCGAAGGTGTAAATTTGAAAACTGCGACATAATTTTTTTAGGATCAAGGCCCGATGCCAACTTCTTTGCCGTAGACGGACGCTCTGCGCAGCGGTTACGCACGAACATGCCCTCCGTTCTAAACGTAGCTTATTAGAACTTCTGGCTTTAAAAGAAAGAAGTGAGCTGACCTGTTAACTTTACGTAGGCAAACATCTTTACAAATTTTATACACTACAGACCACCGTAGGCCTTTTTTCAAGTGCGATAGCATTTACAGTGGCCATCACCCGCATTTAGCCGTTGTGTGTTTCTCTGAAGCACGCTTCTGGCAGGCTCCCCACTCCAAGGCAGTATCAGGGAGTGGCTATTAGTCCACCGAAAATAATTATGAACGAGTGCCTAGGCACAAACTGAACCGCAAAGACGTTAATCGGAACGCATGGTACTGAACACCTGTGGTGCTCAACAGTTTCCTTCGAATGAACTACACAATGCAATCAAAATATTCTTATGGTAATGAGTGAAGACCAAACCTGAGATATTCAAGCATGAAGGAAAGGACGCCATTTATTTGTTTACAATATTTCAAAACTATTGGCGCAATCGGGACCTGAAAGCGGTGAACAAAAAACTGATATCGCGTGAAAACCACATTTTTGACAAGGAGATGTTTTATTCAGCTTTATTTGTTTATATTAGCCGAAACTAAAATGTGTGGTCTTAAATCGAAAATATAACCAACATTGTGATGAACCTACAAACAAAATAGAGCATTTAACTATTGCCGGCAATATTAAACGAGAGTAATACAAATTCTAACCCTTAAGAATTTTCTGTTGCTAGCTGATGCTTCGGAATCAATTTTTTATAGGCAATGAAGTCGGTAAAATCCCCGAAAGATATGAACAGAATTGACTACGGTATTTTTAAGCGTACATTATTTCAAATTCTGTTCGTTAAAATTGTTGTCAAAGCAGATTTTGAGCGCACGTGGCCTTAAGGTCAAAGAGCGAAGTGTTAGCACAAACTGCATTTATAGCTAACTCACATCGCTCATTGGTTTGCAGTTTTCAAAATATTATTCTGTGTTCAGTATGAGAACAATGGTGTGATTTCACAGAAAGGACTGATCTGTTAACTGGTCACAACAATTGTGTTTTCAACTCGACAACTCGAAGGGCTCCACGTGGGAAGAAAGTGATTATTCCGATAGATCTGTTTCCTAAAGTGTTATTGCGCTTATGTCTAGAAAGGCCGTCCTGTGTACTGAGGAGCCGAAGTTGTTCTGCGGACATAAAAAATTTCCTCTTGCAGACTGTGTGAGCAACCATCGAAAAAAATCTGTGACCTTAAACATCCAGAATACAGTATTATTTGCTGTACGTTCATGCTCTTAACTCTAATAAGCATCACTGTCAAACGAATAACTACCATTTGTTCAGATTATTTTTTCTTGTCAGAACAATCGTGAGACTGCATATTGGAGGGCTCAATACAGCATGCATGTGACATGCGCAGCATTTGGGCAGCATGTGGACAGAGTTGTCCCATTCCTTACTTGTTTCTGAAGCCAAAGAAAACTTTTTTGCAGTGAAACGCAGGCGTGACTTAATAACAAAAGTATAAAACAGGCTGCGGGAACCACCACTGCAAATCAAAGTCACAAACTACGTTTATAGCTGACTCCCATTGCTTCATTGCTTTGCTGTTTTCAAAATACAATTATTGGTCAGGTATGAGAACAATGCTGTGATTTCGCAGAAAGGACTGATCTGTTATACGGCGACAACATTTGTGTTTTCAACTCGGCAACTCAAAGGGCTCTACATGAGGAGAAGTGGTTATTCCGAGAGTTATGTTTCTTAAGTGTTATTTGTCTTATGTCTATAAAGCCCGTCCAGTGTAATCTGGAAGGAAAGTTGTTCTGTGGGCATATATAATTTCCTCTTGCAGACTGTGTTTCTTAAATGTGACAGTGGGAGAGGCAGAGAGAAGCTTTTTAATGAAAAGTACAGAACTTAGCCGGGGTTGAGAAATCCCTGGCATGCTACATGCTTATATTGCAAATTCGGGGAGAGATAAGGAACGAGAGATGTACAGAAAACAGTGAAAGAGAGAAAAAAATGGGGGCTTTGCATATCGACTTCGGTTCAAGACCAAGTAAGGCTAGACGGTGAGAAACGCTGAAGTAAAATATACTGCTAATAAGCTGTAAAGGCTCGCGGCATGAAGAGTGCTTAACAGTGCGGCAAAACAATGTTTTACCATTGCCAGAATACACAACCATCGTTAAAATAGCCAAATAAAACCCAAATTGCACATCTGTGCAGCGAAAGGCAAGCTAAGGCACTTAATACAAAGCCTACGTTTTGCGGCACTAGTTGTACTAGACGCTAGTTTCGTGTATTTAATGATACCTTCCAATGGTTGTGTGGGCAGAACTAGCATTGCAATACTATTTCTCTCTTTCTCTGTGTGCAAAGTATTTCTTTCCGTTGTGTCTTTGCATTCAACTGTAACTGGAAGAGGACAAAAGGTTACCTGTCTTCAGGAATATTGCGCCTCCGACACTTACGCAGAAGAACCGACGACACTTACGCAGGCATTTCCTGCGCCATAAACATCACCTGACCTAAAAACACAGAAGAAATATTGGGTTATCGGCATGTAAGCTTGATCGTCGTAGTTCTGCCTCAGATGAATGGAATTCTGATCGCCACCTGAAGCCTTCAAACGTTTAAGCTGAGGATATCGAGTGCCAATTGAGGCGCGTATTCCGGTGGAAAGCATATTATCTACCTGTCTCCGTAATTATCAATCAGTCGGAAATCAATCTATCAATAAATCTCTTATACGGATCATTCGTCCATTCAACCCTCCGTCCGTTCCTCTTTCCACCTATCAACTTAACCGCACGTACGTCCGTCCGTCCATCCACCCATCTATCCGTCCGTCCGTTCAACCATCCGTCCATCCGTCCATCCGTGCGTCCGTACGTCCGTCCGACCATCCATCCGTCCGTCCGCCCGTCCGTCCGTCCGTCCGATCCGTCCGTCCGTCCGTCCGTCCGTCCATCCATCCATCCATCCATCCATCCATCCATCCATCCATCCATCCATCCATCCATCCATCCATCCATCCATCCATCCATCCATCCATCCATCCATCCATCCATCCATCCATCCATCCATCCATCCATCCACCAGTCCGTCCGTCCGTCCCTCCATCCGTCCGTCCGTCCGTCCTGAGAAATACTTCAATGCAAGAATTACTGAACTTGAGACCTGCACATTTTGCACTGCTCCAGCGCGCAGCTACGGGTGGCGTGGCGCAACAATTAACCTGTTGAGCAAGATGGTGTAATTTTTTTTACTTCAAGGATGTGATAGTTCTGTGATGTGTCTACGTTTTGAGTATGATTCATTGTTTCATTGCCTAGCAAAGTTGCCAATATGCATGCGCGCAAACAAAATAATCACCACTAGGATTTAAATAAATGTCATAATTGCATCGTTCTTTACTAGGTTTTAAAACAAGACGGGAGAAATGCACAGGGAGGCAGTGAGAGAAGAGAAATCATTTGCCGAAAGCAGACGATGATGATGATCACTACAGGCGAACAGGTCAACCAAGCGCCCTCAACGGCCAAAAAGTTAACGAAAGGTGGCGCACGCAGTCCCATGGGACTCCGCCATATGTGCAGATCTCTAATTCAGTATGCCTTGCTGCTATGATTTTACTTTTTGTCTGAAGTACTGCTCTCACCGGAGTAGGTTTTCAAACCCCAACTACGAAGCCAATAACTTGAGGGAGAGATATTTATCACAAATGTATGCGTTTTGAACAGGGTGAAAAAAATTCTCGCCGGCGCAGCAGGTCCAGTTACTAATAAGGAAGCCTGGGTTCTGCGATGTACTGCCGATCTTGTTCACAACAGAATAAGACAGCAGGGTGGCTTCGGCACACTGTGCTGTGAGATAAGGCAGTATCAGGGATTGGCTGTCTTTCAACCCAAAAGAATTATGAAAGAGTGCCTAGGCACAAACTGAGCCGCAAAGACGTTAATCGGAACGCATTGTCCTGAACACCTGAGGTGCGCAACAGTTTCCTTCTAATGAACGACACAATGCAATCAAAATATTCTTAAGGTAATAAGTGGAGACCAAGCCTGAGATATTCAAGCATGAACTGAAGGATGTCATTTATTTGTTTACAATATTTCAAAACTGTTGGCGCAACCGGGAACTGAAAGCGGTTAACAAAATACTGTTATATCGCAAGAAAACCACATCGTTGACAATGAGATGTTTCATTCAGCTTTCTTTGTTTATATTAGCCGAAACTAAATTTGTGGTGTTAAATCGAAAATAGAACCAACTTTGTGAAGAACCTACATATAAAATAGAGCATTTAACTGTTGCCGGTAATATTAACCGACAGTAATACAAATTCTAACCCTTAATTTCTGTTGCTATTCGATGCATCGGAATCAATTTTTTATAGGCAGTGAAGTCGTTAAAGTTCATGAAAGATTTGACGAAATTGACTACGTTATTCTTAAACCTACAATATTTCAAATTCTGTTCGTGAAAATTGTTGTCAAAGCAGATTTTGAACGCATGTGGCATTAAGGTGGAAGTGCGAAGTGTTGGCGCAAACAGCGTTTACAGCGAACTCACATCGCTCATTGCTTGGCGGTTTTCAGAATAGTATTCTGTGTTCAGTATGCGAACAATGGTGTGACTTAGCAGAAAGGACTGATCTGTTAACCGGCGACAACAATTGTGTTTTCAACTCGGCAACTCGAAGGGCTCCACGTAGGAAGAAAGTAATTATTCCGATAATTATGTACACAAAAGTGTTTGTGCGCTTATATCTAGAAAGGCCATCTTGTGTACTGAGGAGCCGAAGTTGTCCTGTGGACATATAAAATTTCCTCTTGCAGCCATTGTGAGCAACCATCGAAAAAAATCCATCCCCTTGAACATGCACGAATATATTACATTCGCTGGACGTTCATGCTCTTAAATCTAATAAGCTTCAGTCTCAAACAAATAACTACAATTTGTTCAGAATAATTTTTCCCGTCTGAACAATCATGAGACTGCATATTGGAGGGCTTGATACACCATGCATGTGACATGCGCAGCATGTGGGCAGCTTGTGAACAGAGTTGTCCCATTCCTTACTTGTTCCTGAACATTTGCACAGTGAAACGCAGGCATGAATTAATAAGAAAAGTATAAAACAGGGTGCGGGAACGATCACTCGACATCCAAGCACAAACTTCGCTTATAGCTAACTCCCATTGTTTCATTGCTTTGCTGTTTTCAAAATATAATCCTTGGTTAGGTATGAGAACAATGGTGTGATTTCGCAGGACTGATCTGTTATACGGCGACAACAGTGTGTTTTCAATTCGGCAACTCAAAGGTCGCCACATGAGAGGAAAGTGGTTATTCCGAGAGTTAAGTTTCCTAAAGTGTTATTGGTCTTATGTCTAGAAAGCCCGTTCAGTGTAATCTGGAACGAAAGGGTTTTGCGGACATACATAATTTCCTCTTGCAGACTGTGTTTCTTAAATGTGACAGCGGGAGAGACAGAGAGAAGCTCTTTAATGAAAAGTAGAAAACATAGCCGGAGTTAAGAAATCCCTGGCATGCAACTTTGCTTACTTTGCAAATTCGGGGCAGAGATAAGGAAAGAGAAATGTGCAGAAAACAGTGAAAGAGAGAAAAAAATCTGGGGCTTTGCATTTCGACTTCGGTTCATGAGCAAGTAAAGCTAGACGGTGAGAGACGGTGAAGCAAAATGTCCTGCTAATAAGCTGTGAAAGCTCGCAACATGAGGAGTGCCTAACGGTGAGACCAAACAATGTTTTACTGTTGACATAATACGCTTCCATCGTTAGAATAGCCAAATAAAACCCAAATTGCACATCTCTGCTGCAAAAGGCAGCTGAGATGCAATTAATACAGAGTCTACGTTTTGTGGCACTAGTGGGACTATGCCTTTGCTGTATTTAATGATACCTGTGATCGTTATGTGTTCAGAGCTAGCATTGCAAAATACTATTTCTCTCTTTCTCTGTGTGCAAAACATTTGTTTCCTTTGTGTTTTGGCATTCATAGGCCAGCGGAAGAGGACAACAGGTTACAAGTCTTCAGGAATATCGCGCCTCCGACACTTATGCAGTCATTTCCAGCGCCGTACACATCACCTGAGAACACACAATAAATATCTGGGTTACCGGCATGGTAGCTTGTTCGTAAATGGTATTCTGATCGCCACCTGAAGCCTCCAAACGTTCAAGCTAAGGATATCGAGTGCCACTTGGGCGCGTATTCCGGGGGAAAGCATTTTATCTACCTGTCTCCGTATTTATCAATCAGTTGGAAATCAATATATGAATTAATTTCTTATACAGATCATTCGTCCATTCAACCGTTCGTCCGTCCCTCCTTCCATCTATCCACTTAACCGCACGTCTGTCCGCCCGTCCATCCACCCATATATCCGTCCGTCCGTTCAACCGTGCGTCCATCCGTCCGTCCGTCCGTCCGTCCGTCCGTCCTCCGCCGTCCGTCCGTCCATCCATCCATCCATCCATCCATCCATCCATCCATCCATCCATCCATCCATCCATCCACCATCCATCCATCCATCCATCCATCCGTCCGTCCGTCCGTCCGTCCGTCCGTCCATCCATCCATCCATCCATCCATCCATCCATCCATCCATCCATCCATCCATCCATCCATCCATCCATCCATCCATCCAGTCCGTCCGTCCGTCCGTCCGTCCATCCATCCATCCATCCATCCATCCATCCATCCATCCATCCTCCATCCATCCAACCGTTCGGCCGTCCGTCCGTACGTCCGTTCGTCCTGAGAAATACTTCAATGACACTACTGTGTGTCTAGAGTACTGCTGTCACAGTAGTAGCTTTTGACACCTAAACTACGAAGCCGATAACATGCAGGATAGATATTTATCACAAATGTATGCGTTCCGAACAGGGTGAAATATATCCTCGCCGGCGCAGCAGGCCAATTTCCTTATAAGGATGTCTGGGTTCTGCGATGTACTGCCGATCTTGTTCTCAACAGAATAAGACAACAGAGTGGCTTCGCCACACTGCGGTTCCAGAATAAACCAGTATCCAAGATTGGCTGCCTTTCCACCGGAAACAATTATGAAAGAATGCCTAGGCACAAACTCAACCGCAAAGACGTTAATCGCAATGCCTTGTCCTAAAGACCTGTGGTGCGCAACAGTTTCCTTCGAATGAACTACACATGCAATCAAATATTCTTATGGTAATGAGCGGATAATAAATCTGAGATATCCAAGCATGAACAGAAGAATGTCATTTATTTGTTTAGAGTATTTTAAAACTGTTGGTGCAACCGGGAACTAAAAAGGATGAACAAAATACTGTGATATCGCACGAAAACCACATCCTTGACAAGGTTATGTTTCAATCAGCTTTTTTTGTTTATATTAGCCAAAACTAAAATGTGTGGTCTGAAATCGAAAATAGAACAAACATTGTGGTTGAACCTACAAATAAAATAGAGCACTTAACTATGGCCGGCAATATTAACCGACAATAATACAAATTCTAACCGTTAAGAAATTTCTGTGGCTGGTCGATGCTTCGGAATCAACTTTTTGTAGGCAATGAAGTCTGTAAAGCTCACGAGAGATATGTGCCGTAATTCACTACTGGGTTACCCACATGGTGACTTGTTCGTGGTAGTTCTAGCTCACATAAATTATAATCTGATCGCCACCTGAAGCCTTCAAGATTTCAAGCTGAGCTTATCAGGTGCGAATTGAGGCGCGTGTTCCGGTGGAAAGCATGTTATCTACCTGTCTCCGTATTTAACAATCAGTCAGAAATGAATCTATCAGTCAATCCCTTGTACAAATCATTCATTCATTCAACCGTCCGTCCGTCCCTCCTTCCACCTATCCATTTCACCGCCCGTCCGTCCGTCTGTCCGTCTCTCCGTCCATCTGTCCATCCATCCATCGATCCATCCCTCCGTGCATCCGTCCATCCGTCCATCTGTCCTTCCGTCCGTGCATCGGTCCGTCCATCCATCCATCCATCCAACCAGCCGCCCATCCGTCCATCTGTCCTTCCGTCCATCCGTCCGTCCGTCCGTCCGTCCGTCCGTCCATCCATCCATCCATCCATCCATCCATCCATCCATCCATCCATCCATCCATCCATCCATCCATCCATCCATCCATCCATCCATCCATCCATCCATCCATCCATCCATCATGGTTTCATTGGCTCTTCGTTAACTCTTTCCTAAAAAAAGCGGGAAATTGGGGATAAGCTTCAAGTGAAACGTAACAAGAAAAATTCTTTAAAATGCGCTTCACCGCACTTGCTTCGTGATCAATCGGCCAGTAGTATTTTTGATCTGTCCGCAGAGTACCCTTAATAACCACAAATAATCTTATCCCTGATTCGACTATAAGAATTTTGTCTTGAGCATTCCGGGACGGGTTAATAACTTGTCAACTGCATTGACAGTGAACTGAAGAAAATTGATAATTTCTGGAGTTACGTGCCCATTTCGGTCATCCGCTTGGGCTCCCGAGTGTGTTGCTTTCAGAGTGTGAAGTAGCCAATGAGTAATCAGCTGGTTACTTGCTTTTTCTCTTGTGCATTTTGTCGATGCTAAATGGCACCTAAAATGAAATCTTTTATAGTCTGAACATATTTCTCCTTTTCATAGAATTTTATGACACGAAATGTAAATATAACAAATACTACGGACTGATGTTTTGTTATTATTTTCAATATCAATTAATTATTTTTTATTCACAAAGCCGGCCAAAATTTCGACCCAAGTACGAGGGGCTTCGCATAGGGTAGACATACAGCGATGGTGTTAGAAGCAATGTGCAGCAGAGAATGAAAACACAAAGCTGGGTCACTCTAGAATTGATTGCAAAGACCAAAAATTAAATAAAAGCATTAGATTCAGAAACCTCAATGGAGAGAGAGTTGCAATGCGAAACGGTGCTTTGAAAGAAAGTGCACTTCTGAGAGTTTTTTTGGAAAATTTCGGTGGCAATGAACACTGATGACTATTTGAAGTTCTTCTCCATTCAATTCTCTTCATGAAACTCGGCAGCTCGATAACAATTTCCTTGAAATGCTTTTTTGAGCTACGCTGGACGGTAGATTTTCCTTCTGACTTCAAAAGTTTGGATAGCATATTTCAGCATTAACTGACTTGCTTTTTTATGCTGTTATGTTTTCTGTTTTTGTGGTTTCCCTTTCAACGCACACATATATATGTATATGTATAAAGGAAGCCAACAGCCATCGAAACCGAGGACCATACGGGATGTTTCCATGAAAACATTTCCCTATCCTTCATGGTTTCGGTGGCTGTTAATTGTAGTCGTACCTATCTCATACAGCCCTTCATTTCCTTCTCCTTGTCGGCTAAGTATGTATGTTGCCGCGAATATTTGCAGTGTTTGTTCGTTTTTCAAATCTGTCGCCACACCACCTTATTGCTTTCTTTGCGACGCAAGACGCGACTAGATTTATCTCGGTTGATCGCAGCCAGGCAGAGCTGATTCTACGTTGTTCCGGAACGTTCTAGTAACTTTGCACGCTTTATCTAGAAAGTTCGCTATCAGCTTTAAATTGAGCACGGCCGACAGCGGCGGGCATTCTGTTCGACGACCGCCGAGCACGCTTGTCGCTTCGCTGCCGCCGAGTGATTCAGTCCATTTTGGGTGCAAGTCAGCCCAATAAACAGTTTTCTTTTAGAAGACCTTTTGTCCGTCATCAGCGCTGCTTCGACTGCCGTCACCACTACGTGACATCTGGTGGAGGTGCTGGGTAGACCGGCAGCCGCGGGGATCGAACCACCTGACCTATATATATATATATATATATATATATATATATATATATATATATATATATATATATATATATATATATATATATATATATATATATATATATATATATATATATATATATATATATATTAAGGAAACCAACAGTCACTGAAACCAAGGTGCTTAGCGGATCGGTTCTATTTTCCTTTTAATTTCTTGTGCGAAATCAGTTGGTTTCAAAGAGAATTACGTATAAAGCAGCAGAGAAAACAACCATGCCGCAGGTGGGATCCGAACCCACGACCTCCGAATATCGCGTCCGGTGCTCTTACCAACTGAGCTATGGCGATGGCTGTCCAATCTGCTGCTTTCGTGGGTATTTATGTTCTGCGTGTAAGCAAACCTTGAGAGCGTTCACCAGCGCCACCCTCCTCCATGGCGGTGGACGTAGCACGTCCTGTAATACCGCAAGTGTGACGTAGACATCATCTAACGTCATATATATATATATATATATATATATATATATATATATATATATATATATATATATATATATATATATATATATATATATATATATATATATATATATATATATATATATATATATATATATATATATATATATAAAATGTATATAGCCTCCGACCGACCACAGCCGTGGCCTTGTGTTTGAGCGCTCGCCTCGGCTTCGGTAGGTCGGGGGTTCGATCCCCGCGGCTGCCGGTCTACCCAGCAACTCCACCAGATGTCACGTAGTGGTGACGGCAGTCGAAGCAGCGCTGAAGACGGACAAAAGGGTCTTCTAAAAGAAAACTGTTTATTGGGCTGACTTGTACCCAAAATGGACTGAATCACTCGGCGGCAGCGAAGCGACAAGCGTGCTCGGCGGTCGTCGAACAGAATGCCCGCCGCTGTCGGCCGTGCTCAATTTAAAGCTGAAAGCGAACTTTCGAAGATAAAGCTTGCAAAGTTACTAGAACGTTACGGAACAACGTAGAATCAGCTCTGCCTGGCTGCGATCAATCGAGATAAATCTAGTCGCGTCTTGCGTCGCAAAGAAAGCGATAAGGTGGTTTGGCGACAGATTTGAAAAACGAACAAACACTGCAAATATTCGCGGCAATATACATACTTAGCCGACAAGGAGAAGGAAATGAAGGGCTGTATGACATAGGTACGACTACAATTAACAGCCACCGAAACCGAAGGATAGAGAATAGTTTTCATGGAAACATCCCGTATGGTCTTCTGTTTCGATGGCTGTTGGCTTCCTTTATACATATACATATATGTGTGTGCGTTGAAAGGGAAACCACCAAAACAGAAAACATAACAGCATAAAAAAGCAAGTCAGTTAATGCTGAAATATGCTATCCAAACTTTTGAAGTCAGGAGGAAAATCTACCGCCCAGCGTTGCTCAAAAAAGCATTTCAAGGAAATTGTTATCGAGCTGCCGAGTTTCATGAAGAGAATTGAATGGAGAAGAGCTGCAAATAGTCATCAGTGTTCATTGCCACCGAAATCATTGCCACCATTCCATTGTTGGCAGCCGGCACCGTTCATGTCACGCAGGAGATCTCCTTGGCGCCACCCTGCAGGCAAAGCCCCGCCAACGCAGGCACCCAGTGTCCATCCACCGCCATGGCCGGTGCCGAGCGACGGTACAACACCAGCCTGACGTACGCTATGGCCAGCCGGCAGGCGAAGCCTGCACAGACGAGTTGACCACCTGTTGGAAAAGTTGCCGCCCTCTGAGTGCAGATAGTGTCTTTGACGTTCTTGGCATTAAAAAAAACTATTTTATTTTATGTATTTTTTTATTATTATTTACAAAATACTGCGGACACTGAGTCCAAGCAGGGTGGGTGAACCAGTCAATCAAGCCACAAAGAAAACGCAACACTTCAAAAAAAAAGAACACAATATAGCAATAATTTGTTAAAAGTCATGGGACAATGGTTTAATTCGCTGATTACAATCTGGTAATGTGCGTCGAAAAAACGAAAACTTGTAAGTGTCTGTTCTAGAGAATATAGGGGTTAGAGACCTGGGATGGTGTTGAGTTTGTGTGGTTGGTGCCGGCGTTAAGAATGATGAGGGATCTAAACCAAGATTGTTATGTAATAAGAGAGAAATAAATTCTAATCTAAGCTTTCTTCTACGACGTTCAAGTGTTTCAATTTTATGAACCTCCATTCAAGTAGTTGGGAGTCAGTCCTTGCATATTTATTAAAAATAAACCTGACAGCTCTTCTCTGTATTTTTTCCAGATTTTTTACGTTAGATTTAGTATACGGGTCCCATACTATGCAAGCATAATCGAGTTTAGGTCTAATTATTGAAGAATAACAAAGTAGCTTAATGTTAGAAGGGGAATTTTTTAGTTTGTCTTAAGCAGCACAATTTTCGAAACGCAGCAGAGCAGATATTGTTTATATGCAAGTTCCACGATAGATTGTTACTTATGGTTACCCCTAGGTATTTGTAGTTGGATACTTGTTGAATAGGGAAAGAGCCTACTTTATATGTGTAGCTATGTCGTATAGTTTTACAGGTTATAGGCCTATAAACACTTTTATCAGCATTCAGAATCATGCCCCATCGGTCGCACCAGTCGAAAGCGTTGTTCAAAGCATTGTACCAACAAAAAACAAATATATAATATAAATATAGTGGTTGCCATGCGCAGTACACAGACTTTTCTACACAGCGGCTTTTCTTTCCGCAGACAGCAGCGATCGCGGATTCCTTCGCAGTTTTGCAAGAACGCTTATTGTTAGCTGTTGTTAACAGGACACCTGCAGAGAAAGCCAAGCATGAACTGCGTCAATGGCATTGACGCACAGCTTCATTCCATGCAGTTTTTCACTTCATTTTTGTTGAGATCTATGAAAAATCGTCGGTTTTGATACAAACAACTTTATCAATCAAATGGCGGTACTGTGTTGTGCTTTCTGACGTTGATGCTGTTTTTTTATTAGCTGGGCTACTGAATTCAGACCTTACCTGAGAAAAGCGGCCGTTCCGACAGTTTATTTTTACAAAGTTACCCTGAAATTAGATCTATCTGATGAATGGATGGAAGGTAGGAGCGTCCTCGATGGAACGGAGTGGTGGCAGTTGCCACAAATCTGTGCCCTGTTTCATTCTTTATTTATTTATTTATCGTACCTCTCAGGGCAGATGCATTACAGGGGGGGAGTGGGAAAAAAGAATAAAAGTAAAAAATAGAGCAGAGAAGTAAATTTAAATAACACCTGCGAATACAATACTAGCTAAGGCATTGCGGAACATCTCGTAATTATTAAGGTCGGCAATGTCTGCGGGAAGGTGGTTCCATTCGCGTGAGGTACAAGGCAAGGATGAATGAGAAAAAATATTTGGTATTACAATAATCAAAACAGATTATATGAGGATGATCAGCACGATGGGATACACAAAATGGCTGTGAGATAAGGCGAGCGCGTAATATTGTGTGATGGTACAATTTGTGAAACAAAGCGGTACGAGACACTTTGCGACGAAATGACAGCAATGGAAGAGAAAGACTAGATTTCATTGTAGTTATGCCTCCAGTGTGTTGTAATTTGTGAGAATGAAACGCGGAGAGTTATTTTGAACCATCTCAAGAGCTGTAACATGACTGTCATAAGTAGGATCCCAGACTGATGTAGCATACTCCAGTTTGGAGCGAATTAGTGTATTTTATAGCATAAGTTTCAAAGTAGCAGGGACGCTGAAAAAAATTGCGACCTAAGTAATCAAGCATGCGATTAGCATTATTGATTACGTGCTCGATATAAACAGGCCAGCTTAGGTTATCAGTGATGTAAACGCCAAGTTAGTTATATTATGTTACAGACTCTAAAGAAACGTTATCAATCAAAAACTTAATTGATGTTCGGAATATATCAAAGTATCGGTACAATCTACAAAAAAAGGAATGAAGTAATCTATAATATCTCTCAAAACCACATCAGCCAAAACGAGATATTTCTGTATCTTTTCTTTCGTTATATTATTCCGAGCTAATACCTATTGGCATTTAAACGAAAACACGATATATCGCATCATAGGATATTTGCAAACTTAACACACCGTTTTAAACATTTTCTCTAATATTTATGGGGAGTAATACAAAATTCTACCTGTTGAGAAATTTCTGCTTACAGCCAACGCACTAAAATAAAGCATTCAGGATGAAACAACTTTTCACCAATCTTCCTGCCTCAAGCTATCCGCCCATCCGTCCGCCTTTCCACCAGGAATTGAGCCCAAAAAACTGCGTCTTAAAGAAGCTTTTTGAAGTGTTCTCATCTTCCGGAGTGCCTTCATCAACAGGCCTTATTTGGGGGATGCTCTGGTTTTGTTCATATTCTGGAGACGTACAAGTTGTGGCGGCAACCTGTTCCTTCGTCGGTGAAAGAGATGATACGAATACGTCGAGCCAACTATTCACAACTAGTTCTGTGCACCTGCATGATAATTCCTCAGAATCAACCAAACCCTTGCCTCGCCTATACGCAGTCTATAGCTTAGTTTTAGGTCATTCGGCACCAGCCCCTCACTAAACGCACTTTCCACGGTTTCCGAGGGGAGGATCCTAAAGTGTGGCTGAAGCAGTCTGAGCGCGTGGCCGTGATCAATAACCGGGACTCCCGGACTGAAGGTTGGATATGCACCTCCCGATGTTATGCCTGGTGAATGTAGTAAAAAAATCATAAAGCTCCTCAGGCCTAGTGCGATATGTCGAATGAGATTTGCGGAACGGATTTGCTAACGCAGCCCGGAAGGAGACAGCCTAACTTCATCTGCAGTCACGCATCTAGCATCTGAGTGGCACGGTCCTTTAAATCCGTTGAAGGGATTGAACTCTTCTTTTATTGTGATGATCCTGAAGTGCGATAAAAAAGAAAAGAAAATTTATGACAGGTGTAAAGTGCTTCTTTCTCCACCACCTTTCCCCATTCAGCAATGGCCCCGACGAGTTGATTACTCAGACGTCTACGATAGAGAAAACAGTCTAATCAGTTCGCTTCTGCTGTTGACGAACTAATTGACGTCAGTAAACAGATGCATCTTTTTCCGATGGTTGAATGGGAAAGCTGGCATCCCAACTCAGCCTCCAGTAGAGAGCATTGCGGATGTATCACGGGGGGATGGGATTCAAAACAGGAGCCCGTCTCATCATATACAGATTTGGGCAAATACTTGTAACGAGAGGCATTCCACATAATACCTTGAAATGGTGCGTGCTATCAGTGAAGAGGGTCCATTTTATACGTGAATGCCATATTAAAGGAGGCAGTATCAGGAACAAATTGTTTCGCGCTTGCGCAGTGCACGCATCCTTCTTATATCCGCTTGTGGAAGGCGGCTTCTGTTGCACATTGGCACTACCGAACGTCCGCTAATCTGCTACTTTCAGTAGCTTAGAGACACTCAAGGCTGACTAATGCTGCTAGTTTATACGCACATTTAAAGAGGGTTTTACTCAGCTCTTAACGAAAAGACACTACAAAATTATTTGGTTTTTCTATAGCGGCCACAGTGTTATTATTTAAACAAACGGCTTGAACTTTCTCATACTTGTCGCTCCAGCACCGGAGGTTTGGTTTGCTGTTTGAGCCTCGTTATTGCAAACGATTCATCTGCACCGTATGGAGCGCGCTCTTTTGAGAACGTCCCGCATAATAAAGGTGCAGACGAATTAATGAACTACATGGGACACTTCGGATCAATCCAGATATGGCTCAGGTCGCACTGCACCAATTTCTGAAAAGAGCACGCAATCTCACAACTGATTTGAGCCATGCGTCGCTGATGCTTCACTCGTTATTCTGGATTTTTCTGTGCCGACAGAAACGTTGGAATACTGCCATTATTTCTTCTTTTCTTGGCAGAGATCAGGTGCCTTATAGACAGCGACCGCTGTATCAGATGCTAGCCACTGGAAGCAAGCTAAAAATTGTTTAAACTTGAGATTCCTGTGCTAGGTCAAAGACAGCCGGTTAAATTATGCCTGCGAGTCCAGCCTAGCAGGCGCTCTTGATCAGATTTGAGGTCAGAAAATGTCAGGGAAGCCAGTGCACCGTTCAAGCAATGAGGTTTGAGGGAGGTGCAGTTGCCATTTATTCAGAATAAATATACGAAATTACTCTTATAAAACGCCAAACCAAGACAACAAGGTCAGGAAATACAAATGCAGCCGAGCCTGATAGGTCAGCCTAACTCCAGAATCAACGCCGGTTGCCGTTGTTGGCCCTCACCGGAGTCTCAAAAACCAAAGGGGTTGCATGCGCAACACTTTTATATTGTGTAGGAGTGGGAGGTGAAGGTGGCATTAATTTCATTGTAAAACCATGGCGTGTTCACTTGACAACTGATTTTTGTGTAGGCCCAACTTACACTGACGAAGAATTGAACGGCAGCAAAGAAATAATTTTGGCTTCTAGAGTACATAGCAGGACCTGATCGACCCTGGTATTTCAGAGGCGGACTATTTGTAGAAGGAATGTTTGATAGATGTGAAGACACATTGGAAGGAAACAAGCTTCTGCAAAGTCCATTCTGAAAGCAGCTCAGAGTGGAATTCCCAAACTTGGTTTAAGTCCTTTATTGTGAGCGTTGTTAAGCCGCTATACAGCGTTTAGAAGGCGCTTCAAAGTCAATGAATACAAAATAAGCATAGCTAAAAATGGGGTGTAATTCTACTATTGTTATAGAGAAGTAATTATTTAATTTTATTTACCCAAGCACAGCCTTACGACTACAAAACAAATTTAAACAGATTGCACAGAAAATTTGTAGTTGAAGAATGTCAGCCGTCATGGTTATAACTTCCTTCGTACTGCCATTGCTCCGGTGAAACGGTGGTCCAGGATTCAAAACCCGGGTAGGAACAACTATTTCTTGAATTTCGAAGGTTTTTTGCAAGCAGTATAGCTTTCGTTTGTGGCCGTATGAGTAACAAATTCATTTTGACAAATATGCTTGGCCTTGGAAGCTCCCTTATACATTGTCCTGGACTGTTCCCACATCGAGTATGTGATCGGTTCGCTCTCGTCTTGCCACATGCTACGCCGACCTACTTAGCTGCGTTGCTAGAGGCTACTCCGGTGAAGCACTGGTGCCAGGTTCGAACCACAGACCAGGGTGAATTATTTTTTAATTTCGATGTTCCTGCAGATGTTGCAAACCATTCCTCTGTAGCCGCATCGTTGATCTTGGGTGGACGCCAATGAGTAATGAATTCCTTGTTACAAACCTACTCCACGTTAGGAGATTTCCTTAAACGCTTGACCTTTCCTTTTGGTCGACGCCTGCGAGCCCACGTAGAACCTGGCCAATATCGGAGTACAAGTGTACTGTGGCTGGGAGATGGAGTAGGTGTTCTCCACCCGTCTGTTCCATGTCCTATTAGAGTAAACAGTTAAGTATAGGAGCCTCGCATACGATGCCTGATGAATCGGGGATCCTTGAATTCGGAACTTAAGCTCTTGCAGACACTTCCTTTTTCTGGGAACAGCAAGAAGGTGGACATTACTCCTCAGTGGCGAATAATAACGTGGCTAAGCCGCTATAAATCGCAGAAAAAGCGAAAATACTTAGACATTGCATTGAAAGGGCGATCGAAACCACTTAAAAAATTAACTGGCTTGACAGGTGGTGACAACCAAGGAAATTTAAACATTCATGAAGATTTCCGAATATTAGCACTTAATTTTGGGGAAGGTAGTGGAAACTTAGTAGCAGTTCTTCTTTCCTTAATAAGGCGAAAATCAGTAGGCATATGCTTAGCGCAAACATAAGCTGCATGACTCAAGACTAAACTTTCTGATATTAAATCGAACAGCCGTCAGCATTCCTGTCCACACAGTCACAGGTGATCATTGCGAAATCTAGCCATATGTATTGTACTCAAAGAGAACCGGAAAATAGAAATTAGTATAATGCCTGAGGCATGGTATCGGTGGAAGAGCGGTGTGCACCCATGCCTCCTGGATCGGCATGCTACACGCTGGCGTACTAGGGGCACCTATGTATTTTTCTGTCGCTAAGCCTACCTGACTTATGATTGAATAAAGTAAAGAAAGAAAGGCTTAACTTTATTATGAATATTAGTCCTCCTTCGGGAACATGTAACAGAACTAAATCCGCTAGGAAATGGCGACATATTTTTACCTATATTATACAGGACACCCTCTTGCGACTGAAGTAACTTCTAAATGTGTCTGGTCTCCGAAAATGAAAATATTGTGGAAATGAAAGCATAAAATGCAATTTTGAAGAAAAAAAACTAAGGTGACCGCGAAAAGCTCCACAATTCTAACCTATTTACTTGATTTGACTAATTTTTTTTTTGTTTCCAGGAGAGGTCTGAAGAATTCTTGCTAAGGTTGACAGCAGTCGCCAGTGTGGTAGCAAACATTTTGGCTGAGCCCTGTTCAAACCTGTGAAGTTATTACGCTCCGCTATTTTGACCATTTTTAAAACGAACATTCGATTTCCTTAACCGTGAGGTGCACTAAGAGAATTCTACTCATTTGCAATGCTGTGACTTATTCCGAATGTTAGGAGTGTGAGAAAATTCCTATCTATACCGAAACATAACGTAAAAATCACCAAGGAGATGAAATAAAACATTAAAATGTTAAGAATAGAAAGTGTAAAATCAATATTAAAAATTGCAGAGTTCAAATAAAAAAATATACATACGCTTCAGGAATAAACTGTTCTCAGTGAATTAAATACCCTTTTTATGCTTTCTAATTATCCGCTCCCCGCAGACAGCTGCGCGTGCCGGTCTGATATTTGGCGTAGCAGCCACGTGGCTATTTTTTACACAAAGAGCCTCAAGCGCTGGCTGCCTCTTTTGCCACTGTCCCTGTATCAGTGACTGCAGGTTAAGTGAGGCTGAAAGAATAAATCCGGTTAAATGTCACTCGGCAAACAAAATGACAAAGGGCACGCTTCGCCATTACAAACAAACGGCTTTGGTGGATGTGAGGCTCTGTCTTACTGTTAAAAATAGCAGCTACACATTACAGTGCCATGCACCGGTAATAGGGAAGCACGATAGCCATCGAAAACATATACATTCACTTAAACCCTCACACCACTCTGACCGCCCGAAATGAACTTTACAACTCTGCTGAAAAACTTCAGATGAACCACGTGCATATAAACCGCTCTTGATTACCAAACCACTTCAAAAACATTATTAAGAATGACTCAGTCCGTTGTGTAAGTTAAAGAAAGGCTGTGGAGACCGCTTTAAATTCGCATTTTCGATTACTGTTTCTCTGATATCGGAATTCGCGCGTTACAGAGAAGCAAGAGTATCACAAGCACTTTTAAGTAGCTTATGCGGAAACTAATTTTTCTGTGAAAGGAATCGTTGTGTAGTTTTGCGTTGAGCCACGTCTTTCAAAATGCACACTCATAAAAAGACATATGGTGCATACTCGTTATAAGTACTACTTAAAAGAAGTTGTTAAAATGAGCTGAGTACAATGTTAAGACCTGGTCTACGCTACCGCTGAAAAGAGTACCACAAGAAAACATTTAGGGATTTTCCTTCTCCAATTCGCAGTACACTGTTTTTGGTAAATATTTATTTTATTCATACTTGTGCCTTGGTGAAAAGTAACTCGCTGGCATTTCAAAATGCGGCCGGTTGACGTATACACCAGCGCGCAAGGCAGCACGAAAGCAGTAAAGGAATGCAAAAAGCGTTAGCAAGCGCTTTGCTTTCTTGAGCCAGAAGATCCATTACTTATTATTTAGTGACATTTAGGAACTTCTCGAACATTCCTTTTGTAAAAAGCCGCACTTAAAACATGAACTACACAAACGATTGTGTACACAACTTCCTTCGTACGTTTCTAAAAAACAAATTCAAGTCGCAGTACATGCTATTCTGTAAAGATTGATTGTCTTCATACTTATACCTTTGTGACAAGTAAATCGCTGGCATTTGAAATTGCAGGCGAGCGACGTATCTTCCAGCGCGCAAGGCAAGCACAAAAGCAAAATAAGAATACCAAAAGCGTTAGCAGGCGCTCTGCTTTCTTGAGCTAGAAAACCTTTTACTTATTCTTTAGTGACATCTAGGAGCTTCTCGAACATTCCTTTTATACAGAGCTGTAGTTAAAATATAAACTACGCCAACGATTTTATACACAACTTCATTTATATATTTCTAAAGAAACAAATCCAAGTTGCAGTACATTGTTTTCTGTAAATATTCATTTCATTCCTACTAATGCCTTAGTGACAAGTAAGTCGCTGGCTCTTCAAAATGTAGGCGGGCGACGTATCTACCAGTGCGCAAGGCAGGCACAAAAGCAGTATAGGAATACCAAAAGCTTTAGCAGGCGCTGTGCCCTCTTGAGCAAAAAATCTATTACTTATTCTGTAGTGATGTCTAGGATGGCGAGGAAATGTTTTTTTATTCGACGCTGCAGTAAAAACATGAACTGCGCCAACATTTGGGTGCACAACTTCGTTAAAATATTTCTTAAGCAAACTATTCCAAGTCGCAGTACATTGTTTTCTGTAAATATTCATTTTGTTCCTACTTATGCCTTGGTGACAAGTAAATCGCTGGCACTTGAAAATTCAGGTGGGTGGCCTGTCCACAATCGCGCAAGGCAGGCACAAAAGCAGTAGCGCTTTGCTCTATTGGGCTAAAAGATCTATTACTTATTCTTTATTGACCTCTATGATCTGAAGGAAAATTTATTTTTATACGGCGGTGCGGTCAAAACATGAACTGCACGAAGAGTTGGGTACAAAACTTCATTCAAATACTTCTAACACTTTCATCTGTCGCTGGCTTCACCCTTCATTATTTAGCTCGCTCAATTTGGTTAATCATTTAAGTAGAAGAAAGAAATATGTTTTAAACAAGCATTGGGCATTTTCGCTCGTCCATAAGAAGTATGTTTTGCACAGCTCGCTATCCCACCGCGGATGTTTACGGGTTCCTAAACTGGGCCCAGAGGAAAAGACAGTAACAAAAGTAATCCGTCCGTGCCCCTGTCGGAGCTTTCGGATGACGCCGTACTGCAAATAAGGAAATACATTAGTGGATGGTCCTTTACAATGTAATAAAAAGTGAAAGCGGAATGCGTCGCATAGAATCCTTAGCGGTATGGTTAAGTGTATTTAATCTATAAGTGTGTTTAGGAAAAATGATATGAATATTCGTTTTTGAGGAAATGAAATGGCGCAGTATCTCTCTCACTACTCGGCGGGCACCTGCGCCCCGCCGTAAGGAAAGAGATAAAGGAGGGCGTGAGGGAAGAATTGAAAAAATAGGTGCCGTAGTGGAGGGCTCCGGACTAATTTCGATCACCTGCGGATGTTTAGCGTGCACTGACATCGCACAGCACGCAGGCGCCTTAGCGTTTCGCCTCCATCGAAACGCAGCCGCCGCGGTGGGTTTCGGACCCGGGAACTCCGGATCTGTAGCCGAGCGCCCTAACCACTGAGCCACCGCGGCGGTTACGCGTTAGGTACCCACGAATCAATATTTTGGAAAGAAATGATCGCTAATTTACAGCCAAAGTTTATGGGGCAATGCTTAGAAGTAGGATCACCCTAAAGGGTTTCTTTTGGTAATCCTTTCTACTATAGCATGTAAGATGGTTAACATTACACGCAGCTCATTTCGATAAATTTTTGAAGCAATACTTCTAAGGTTTGTGTGCCAGGTCTTTCTTAAGGAATGTTAGCTTGTAACGACGGTCTTCAGGGAAAAGTAAATTCCCCCTAATAAAGTTCAGTCTTTCTCTCAACCTTACTCAATTCTATGCCAGCTATGCCTAGGGACAAAGTATTCCTTGGTGCTCCAGGTAGGCCAGCGTGTGACATGCCACTGCAGAATAAATGGGTGTACCCCACTCTTCCACTGACACCATGCGTCAGGCATGGTATTGATTTCTATTTGCCGGTTTCCTTTTAGTACAATATTCAGGGTTACATTTCTAAATGATCACCCGAGACACTGTGGACAGGAATGGAGGTGGGTGTTCGCTTTTGGTATCATAATGCTCCTTGAATCATGCAGCTTAATTTTGGGGATAAGCCAATGCTACTGACCTGCGCCATATTAAGGAAATAGGGACTGCCACTAGGTACAGACAAGGATAGCAAGATTGCTGTTATTCCCTCAGAACATGGAACTTCACACAACCTAAGATAGGAACAAGACTTGGAATACACGCCCCTCTTAAGGTTGCGGATCTCTTGTCAAGTCTCTGCAAGTGAGAAGATCAAACGGGTGTAGAAAATATCGGGTGCACTACTAACCATCACGACCAGTTCATATCTTGTACTTAAAACGTCACTTATTTTCTTCTTAGGTCTTATGGCCACGTGTGCTTATGCCAAACCGGCAAGTGCCTCAATAAAACAATAATTTAATGCAACTCCAATGCGGCAAAGTGGTTTTCAGGCCATCTACGGATTCACTGTCAACATTCTAAGTGCACATTTTTGTTCAGTAACACAAACCTGATGTGCAGGTGCTATGACAAAACCACACGAGCAATCATTGAAAGTGGAAAAAATCACGTGCCTTAAGGCAGCTGTTTCAGTACACGTTCTATAGTCCCTCTCTATAAGGATTTGTGTTTTTTACCAGAGAAGGGTGGTTCTACTTTTCCTGCTTGGTTTCTACTTCCTGGAAATCTGACTTTGTTCCTCTTATTTTTGATGCGTTATGTGTATTTACCGCAATGTCGCAGCAAAAAACGTCATGTCAAAGCCAGCGCCAATGTATCCTTTTCCTTTTCTGTGCCTTGTGTGTTGTTTAGACCTATTTCCATTCTAGATGAGCAAGCAACCGACTCAAAATGTGTTATTTTGAATCAAATTTCCGCGACTACTTTGAACGGAAGCAGTGCCTTTCAGAAACTACACAGTTGGAATAAAGAGAAAGCCCTTGCAGGTATAATCGCCAAAAAAGATGTATAATGATGGGGAATACTGGGCATTTTATAAGGCGAGAGTAAAAAGTGTTGCTTTCTACGCCTGCAAAAGATTTTTAATGCACTAGATATTTTTTTTTTCCAGAGTGCATCTTCGCCTCCTCTTTCTTTTGTTTCCATTTATCGCTTCTATTATAATGTTGCAGGTGAACATTTATAACATATAATTTAACTGCAATAGAGCGCCACGCTGAAGAAACAACAAAGCGGAATGGGAAATTTACACGTGATAGTGATCTAAGCGCCGCGGTGGCTAAGCGGTCAATGGCCACTGGCTCCACTGCTGAACCGGCAAACGCGGGTTCCAACACAGCCGGGCCGGTCGCATTTCGATGGAGGCGAAATGCTGGAGGCTCGTGTAATGTGCGCTGTCAAGTGGACCTTAAGAACACTATGTGGCGAAAATTCCGACCATCACAACGGCGTTACTGATAGATTGTGTTGTCTTGGGGCGTTAAGCGGATAGTCCCAACCATAATATTACGAAGCACGCTTCGGTGCTTCGAACTCTCACCACACCTTACCTAATGAAAACTCAGAGGTACTTCTTGCACAACTTAGCACAGGTCACTGGCGCGTTGGCGAATGAACAGAAGACACACTTTTAGTCCCTCTACACAAAACGTGAGAAAAATTTCAAACGCCGAAGTATGCTCCGCAATATTTTGGCCGCACCTGTACATCAACAAAACGTGCTTGTGGTCTATATCTCACTCCTGTAGACCAACAAATCCATCTGTTAAACTCCTGGTCCGACTCAGGCCAAGCCAGTGGCAATTCAATAGAGGCGAAATGCTAAACGCCTGTGTACGGTGCGAAGACATCGCTTGTCAAAGAACGACAGGTGGTCTAAATCATCCACAGCTCTCCACTAATGCGTCCCTCATAGCCCGAGTGACTTCGAGACTTGAAACTGATAAAACGGAAACAAAGCTTTCTACGGCACTGCTAACATATATGTTATTAGGACTTTTTCTACAGCTAGCCAAAGCAGAAAAGAACAAGATTGAAATCCTATTAAGGAAAGGCGCCAAAACCGCCCTGGGCGTCCCCACGTACACATCCACGGAGAACATTTCTGAACATGGCGATTTCAAGCACACTAGGCGAGCTCAATGAGGCTACCAGAGTAGCGAAACAACGACTCGTACGCAGCCATTCTGGGCTAAAAATACTGGAAAAGCTGCAAACAACGCGGAGAATATCCCAGAAAACGTAAGGAACAAAATCAGAATCCGACCACTCCCAAGGAACATACATCTGATGCAGCATGAGGGTAGACGAAAGGACAGAGCGCAAGCTGTACAGAAAAAAAACTAGCCGACAGACAGGACGCGGTTTATACGGACGTGGCGGAATACGAAGGCAGAATTGGTTCTGTAGCCCTAGCAACCAGGGAGGGCGGAGTCCGCGTCTCGTGCTGCAGCAAAAAGAGGTATCCCTTTGCGCTGGCCCTAACTCAACAGAACATCAGGCTGATTATAACAGATTCCAAATCGGCTATTCGCAACTACTACGCAGGCAGGGTATCTGCCAAAGCAGTAAAAATTCTGACTGCCGGCCCAACACCGGCAGAGCTAATTAATCTATTCTGGACTTCCACCCACGAAGGCCTCCGATGAAACGAGACAGCGCACGCATTGGCCCGAGGACTCACACACCGGGATCTCAATTCGGTCTCGTCGAGCAGCGAGCCCCTTCAGACGGGCGAAGACCTGAACACATACCAAGATATTCTTAGCCATTACAGATTAGGAAGACAGGCACAACCTGGAGTGTGCAAGGGCCTCAGAAAAAAAGGAAGAGGTTATATGGAGACAGTTACAGGCGTCGGTTTTTCCCAACCCACTAGCACTAATCAGATGCCCTCTGGCGATCCAACACCCGAGGTGAAAACAGTATAATGAAATTGGAGACATGATTCACATGGTATGGGCATGCCCTAGCCACAACAAAGCAGACAGGAATATAGGTTCCTGGGAGGCTTTAATGGTCAGCCAGAATGAAGAACATAAAAAGTCATCCATATGGTAGTGGACGCTGCTGAATCCAAAGGGATCCCAAACCTGCTGAAAGAGGAGGAAGACGACGGCGGTCATCTTCCTCACGGAATCGCCCTCTGGTTCTTTGACGGGAGCAAATAGTTATTTCATTATCCGCACTCTTATCATATTGGTCACTGTAAGAAAATAGATGACTGTGTTTTATTTGGAACTCTCAGTGACGACGCTTTTTATTTATTGAGTCCGTCGCAAACGTGCTCGTTACCATCGCGTAGCCCATATGATGAATTGCATTTGACAGATGAGTACTGCGTATTTTATAAATATACTGTCACCATGTAGCCGTAAACAGACACCTTTAAAATTCTGGACTGATTTGGCATTAATCTTTAAAAGCCGAGTTTTGCAGCAATGTTTCAAATTTCAACATTGATTTTAATCATATACACAATGGCACACTGTTGACACTGTGCAGTTGCTACCATGTGGCCGAACCTTATCTCTTCACGCGTGTTAGAGCGTCTTTGTCTCGAATGAGCGCCTGGCCCCAGTAAACGACTGGGCAGTCTTGCTTCATGCTACGTTTTTCGCCTACATTTTATGGAGGTGCTGGGTGCGACACCTTTTACGCTGATCACGACGGTATCTTGAATCTGCTCCCCGTCGCGCGGACGCCACACCCGTCCACAAAGCGAGCCGCCACCTTCGAGGCTTCCACCCGAGTTTGAGCCACTGACAGGGCCTGTGCGGGCCATGACGTCCACCAGGGCAGGGAGACAAGTCAGTACTCTGGCAATGTTTTGTACCTCGGTAGCCATCGTTCTTCCACGGCGAGAGGCTCGAGGATGTAAAAGACTGGTTGGCCGGTTTTGGCCGTATTGCCGCATTAAACCAGTGGGACGGCAAGCGCAAGTTGATGAATGTGCATTTCGCACAGAGATACTTAGTGAAGACGTGGTAAGAGAACCATGAGGCGTCCTTCTCCAAATTGGCACATTTCCGCCATGACTTGCTTGACACATTCAGCTCGAGCGAGCGAAAGGAAACGCCGAAATTTCTCTTTGCTCTCGGTCAGAGCAGTTCAAAGAGAGCATGGCCATGTTTATAGAGGACATGGCACGCCTCTTCAATTGGTCCTATCTATCCATGCTCAAGGTGCAGCAGCTCATGCGTGGTGTGAAGGATCAGTTATTTGTTGGCCTCGTTCGCGATCCTCCAAGAACAGTCGCCGCCTTCGCCAAAGAAGCTACGAGCATGGAACGTTCACTACAGGAACGGAATGCCCAATACAGCCGTCAGGCGAATCTAGCACAAGTTTTTTCAAGCAAACATTTATTGGTGATATTATGCTTTCTAAAATCATCACAAAGATTTAGCCACTTTTGACGGGTTCAATTTTTGAACAGTGGCGTTTCCATTGTAAGAATGCTAACGCGCTCTGAAAAAGCTTTCGTTTGGGATACAGTGCGGGCTTCTTAATCTTGCTTTCCAAAGCAACGAGACAGCTGCCTTAAACTATTCACCAATAACAGAGCGCAAATTTATAGCATATTGCTGGACCTGTATAATGCCTTTTATCGTGCCAGCTATGTCACATTCAGCACTTCAGAGACCTTGGTAAGAAGAAAATGTACCCTGAGCAATGGCTTTCACTGTACATCTATTGATACGCGGTTTCCACCGTGAATAAAGCATGGCCCCGTTCTTAGATCACTTGACCTCACTTGTAAGTTCCATGGCTCCCTTCGCCGTTTCAATTAGAGTGCGCGAGGGGGTGCGTAACTACGCACGGAATGTGATCCGTCTCTCCCTTTTTACAATACTTGCTCAGGCACACTTCTCGGACACCACACGTAATCGAGATGTGAGAGGCTCGAAACAATCGGGCTGTCCAACGCATCCTCTTCATTCTCTTGAGGACTATACTGACTCGCGTACACCCTGAAAGAAAGGAGACAAAGGCTACTACAGACGGTGTAATGCACGTAAGTAACGTAAATCTTTGAACTTCGCTACTGCGAAACAAAAACATCTCAAAAAGAAGAATATTTGCATATAGATTGTCGCTGAAGTGCATCAATGATTTAGTTTGTTTTTCTCTTCCGTGAGATTACCAAACATCATTTATTACCTTTGGTGCGCTTTGTTCATTTCTACTTTTTTTACTGCATTAGAGCCCTGTAACGACCTGGCTATGATAAAAGCGGAAACATGTCTGTTTCTCAGAAATAGACTTAAGTCTATAAAGAGTCGATAGAAAGTGTTATGTTTGCGATTTATCCACCATTGTCACAAAGAATGTGAAAAATAAATCGTGAAGAAGGGTGTTAAATATGGATTTAAAATGGAGCCTTATATCTAAAAATGCAATTTCGTCATTGATAGAGAGTTAGTGCGTAAGAGGCGAAAGGGGATCATCATATTTTCAAACTCTGTCGACAGCTTTGCCATCTCACATTGAGTGGCTCTTGCTTCACGATTTCAAACAAATAAACAATTCCCCTGAAAGCGAAAAGTTTTAAGAACATTCTCACTAATGAGAGGGGCGCAAACGAAACGATCTAAATAAGCGAGTGCGAAGCCAATGAGACTGCGGCGATGCAGGACGCAATGCATAATATATCCAGCTTTTACAAGTGTTATGTTCTTTTAAACTGGATGCATGTTGACCGTAAATAAAATTTTAAAAGTTCTAAAAACTACCAACTGGAATCCCATGTGGGTTCTGGAAAGCGAATGAACCACACTTGTCGATAGCATAAGCAGCTCATTGATTTATTTGGTTTTTGGATAAAGCGTAAATGAGATCTGTAATGAAAGTTGAAAAAGCCTGGCAGCTCTTTTTTGTGTTAGTGCTAAGAAATCGTAGAACATGATTACAGTTGCTTCCGATAGAAGGTCATCTGCAGATAGGATCTTAAAATGACCCTTTATTAAACGAGCAACAATGTGCTCCCAAGTTCTAGATTCAGAGGCAATGGTCCTAAGAGATACCTCCTCCTCATATATTCCCGTGTCAAGAAGGACCTTTAAACAATTGTTGTCGCTCATATACATCAACTTCACAAGTACAGAAAGCTCAGAACTTCAGTCAGAGAGTCTTCAGTTTATTTTGAGATACCTTTGAATGGGAAATGATCTTAGGAGCTATTTGTTCTTTCCATTTTTTATTAAAAAGCTTCGTAGGGTGTATTAGCGAAAACACCCTCTTGTCAGCCGGGAGACCGCGGAGAGAATGGCCCCGTAGAAAACATTCTAAACGCGGCAAGGCTCCTGGAAGCTATCACGCAGGCTCTTTCAAAAATGACTTCAATCACACAGCGACTCGTGGACGCACGAACAGTGATGCCATAAAGATACATCTGGTATTGGTCTACCTGAATATTTAAGGAAAGCAAGATATGAAAATTTCGGTACTTATGCTTACGTTTCATGGTGGGCTGCGAAGCGTGTGGATCCATGCTCATCCTTCACACTTTACGGTATCCTAGCGGATACTGGCAGCATATTTTGGCCTCTTTTTTTAATCATCCCCTCCACTTCAAAAGTCACGTACTCGCCGGGGAGGATAATAACGCTAGGCCTGTTCAGCTTACTCTGGCAGTATGTTTGACCTTCAGTCATTTGTTCCACCCTCTAGTGCACATTTTCCAATCACACGATATATTCTTCGCATCTCTCAATAAAGTGATCATAGATTTTGGAGCCGTTTTATGAGAGAAGAAAACGTCGATGCGCATGAACTCGCGCGCATTCCTTTCTGTTTCAGTACATAAACGACTTCAGGAGCGAACAGTATTAGAGAACTTCGATACGCAACGGGATACTGCTATTCTAGCAAAGTAAGATCAATCAGATAAAGGAACTAATAAAAGTAATAGAAGCACAAAATTCTCGTGAAATTCACTTCTGGTTACATAATAAGTTTTCCAAAACAATTTATATCTAGAATTCAGAAAATTGTAAACATCAATCCTGCTATTATTTACGGCTAGGGACTGTCCTAAATGGTACAAAAAGGTCCTTTTGTAAATTTCACATTATGCAGGTGGTGCTCAAGGAGCTTTTTTCGAATATTGTTGAGCTGCTCCTGGTATGCAAAACATCCGATGGTCGCTCTGTGTCGTGAACTTGCTCTCGTGCTATAAGCACAGTGTTCGAACAATTACTGAGTAAAGCACCTAAACCTACAATACACCTTGGGGCTCAACTTCAGGCCAGCTCTTTCGCTGAACAGCCATGTGCTTGCCAGCGACGCTGGAGATGATCATCCACGAGGCTCTTTACGACGTGATCGAAAAGATGCCAGGAACAGGATGCATATTCTAGGTGGCGCACAGAATTTCAGCAAGCATAGACGAAAATTCCAATGGTATGCGGTCAACTTACCTACCATATACTTACGGAAGGAAGTGGTTATGATGATGATGGTGGTTTTTATGGCGAAAATGACGTCTGTGGCCAAAGAGCGCCATTGCACAAGGTACTTTTCTTCACCTCAATGTCGTATCGAAATATTATTTTCCAAGCATTTCACCCTAAAGAAGCCGAGCACCAGACCAGGGGAAAGCTTGTACTCATTGTATCACAGGCGGATAACCGGCGGCGCTGAGGGTCGAACCCCGCACCTCCCGCATGCGAGGTGGATGCTCAGACTACTAGGCCACCGCTGCGGTAGGAAGGAAGTGGTGCAATCAATTCATGCAGCAAATGTTGTTTAGAATATGAAACATAGAGGAGAAAGATTTTCTTTGCACGCTAAGCTATTACCGTCATTTCTACAGAGGGTGGTTTATCGAAATTAAGCGCGAGAATTCGCCCGCGAATATAAACGCCAAAGAAGGTGATATACATGGAGCTATTGGTTTGTAGAATTCACTTGCAGAATTCCGCAATTTTGGGACTGTTTAAGTTCCTAGAATCGTTTGCAAGATGTTCTTAATGTGTCATCCTTGATCCTTTAGTAAGGTTTCAGTACATAGGCACTGAACGCTTATATCCGCATATTTTCCGAGTACTCTGGTTCTATGTGCCGTCTGGAAAGTCTCTCTAGCAAAAATAAAATACACCATCAAAGCGGCTTTACTGTGCAACAATAGCGCTGTTTACAATAATGTTTTTTAAGCTTTAGCGATTTCTATTTTTTTAAAATGTGGGAGCTATGTCGGCGCAGTCTGTTGAGCTGAATGTACAGCAATGCTGACATTATATTTCTTATACTAAAGAATAATTAAACGATTATTTAGCTAACGTTAACCAATTCACTTTTGCATTTTGATTTTAAAAGGAAAGGCTATATTGCGAAAATGATGGCAGTCAAAATCAAAGGTGAGCTGTGCTTTTAAATTTTCCTCATTGGTAATCTGTTTCCCAATGTTGAACGTCAAAAATCAGCATTTTAAATTCCATTGAGGTGGCTTTCCTTCATTGCATATTTAAAAACTGGCGTCTCGCACTTCTTCTGCACTCAATACAGCGCTGTATATATGTTAGGGTGATGTAGAAAAAATTAAATTTATTTCGAGGACGATACCACGTGAACGAAGCCATTTTATAATGAGATAATGCGCCTATGCCAACTCAACAAGCTTTGAAGTCCGCAGTTTCTACCTTTGACATTTCTGACTACATCGCCGCTTAAGCAAATATAAAAGAGCGCTAACTTTGATGCTTACGGCCATGAATTTCGCATTACACCTTGCCGCCTAAAATAAAGGATAACAAGTATGAGGAAATTTAGGTTAGACAACAGTGTATTTATTGATCCATATGACATACATAACTCCCACCTTTATGTAAAATCGAACTGAACAGACCGCAACAACGTATATTTTCTAGTTTTTAAAATAAAAGTATATCACGGTTAAAAAACACTATGTATTAACAGTAGTAACAGATTATGTCATAAAAGAAAACAGCAGCCCAACTAATTTCTCAAGTTTTGTTTGCACCTTCTCAGGTAACCTGCTTGCGAATCGAATAAACTGGATGTCTTTTTTATATATGTTGCTCCCTACTGTCCATGCATTTAAGCACACGCAATGGTAGTTGCAATGTCACGACGTGAAATTATTCTCCTAGGATGCATCAGTTCATACGACTACCTCCATGAGATAAGACCCCCTAGCCACATGATATGTGCCATCTCAAGCTCGACGAACGTTGAATTGTCCCTCTTTCCAGCATGTCCGCAGCAAACGGAATAACGAGCAATTGGATGCTCGCTTTGTTTTAGGTTGTAACCTGGGAGGATAACTCCTACTTGAATCAGATCGCTTTCTCCAGTAGCGGTAAAAGCCCTGTGAAACATAATCATGACGTCAAACTCAGTAAAACTCTTTACAAATGCCTAACAGACTTTTCCGACATTCAGAACATTCGTTCGTGTCGTACATCGCGTATCGCATATTTAAAAAAAAGCTTTTTGCAGACTGAAAATTCAGGCTGTCCATTTTTTTTCTTATGTGCGTATTATTCTGGCAAAAAGGTGGAAAGTTTCTTGATACTAAGGCTTAGAGAACGAAGCACGCCAAAAAATGCATCGAGTACATTTAAATTGTCTCCTGCCAAATTTACCTTGCTTGAAAAAGCAGGCTTGTTATAGCAAAATTTTTTAATGAAATAAGACCAGAACTGTTACATCAAGCAAATTATGTACGAATCTAAGTGATCAGAAAAATATATTTTATTCAGGATCTATGCATAAAGACAAGCAATTATTTTTTAATGCCGGAAAAATACTGGCGGCCCATGTAACGGCCAGCTACGCTGCATTCTGCCTGTAACAGAATAAAAAAGCACCATTAAAACCTGAAGTAATAAGTTTTCATTCAATAACAAAAACAAACGCCTTTGAGTACAATTGTTTCCTAAGGAAAGCAAAACTATGCATATCTTGTTGTGCGTATCAGTTGAGGATTGCGAAAAAAAGGAGTTATTTTTCAACACCCAGTGATATTCCACGGCTTAAATTCAATGAAATTAAAGAAAAAAACACCACATACACGTTGTTATCAAGAATAACTGAAAGGTTTAAGCCCTTGTAGCGAAATGTCAGCCCAGATCATGTGGTGAATTCTGATTGAACAATGGCGCTCGGCTCGTGACCTCTGTCTATGTTGTTGAGGAGACCTACGTATATATAGGGAGCAGCCGAGAACGTTCTCACAAGACGACGACTATTGAAGCAGTGGTAAAGATCTTCATCATGCAGCTTCTTGTCTTCTTTGCAATTGTAGGGCTGGTCTACGCTGAAGGTGTGCCTCAGCTTGCCACTAATCTTCCCACTCCGCTTTGGGCAAATGAGAAAAAATATGGCACATACCAAGACGCCTGGAAGGTATTTCGCTTTATTTATTGCATGTTCACGCTCAACACTAAAAACGTGCTCATTCTCCGTGCTGGAGCGCCTCAGTTAGCTGAGTAATTAGCCTTAGTGGCAAAATATTTTCTCCTTTTGTGAAGTAATTAGTGCTCGTAATATGAGGCTCTTGTTATTTTCAATGAACCTAATTACGGTGAAATAGTTATACGGATAGCTTTCAGAAGGAAATTCTAGCTGCCAGAAGTTGCATTGCGGGAAAAAATGCATTACTAAACGCACTCTCGCCCAGGAAACGTTCGGAAAACCTTTACTGTTACATACTTCAAGTTAGGAAGAAAAGCACGCATTGCATGAGTATCGTAAAAGCTTCTGCTCTGTTTGGTAGGGTTCATGTCTCTCTGACTACAATGGTGCTGTTGAGATTATCAATAGGCTCATGTCAAGCTGCGATCAAGGGATTGGATTATCCATTGGCTAAATACGGTATTTACAGAGCGCCTTCATTGTCTTAATAGATGTTTTCTTGTGAAGAGCAAAATAGTGTATTTCACTACGAAAAAATATGTAGAAGCTATAAACCTGCTGCGCCAGCAGAAAATTTCACTGAGTGCTAATGTAAAGTTAGTTAGTTTTTAAATCTCTTCCTCTTTACCAGCCATGGTGGCTGTGTAGTTATTGTGCTCGGCTACTTACCCCGAAAGACGGGGGTTCAATCTCGGCGGCGGCGGTGGTCAAATTTCGATGGAGAAGAAACGCTAGGTCCGCGTACTGTCGATGTCAAAGCAAGTTATGGAACTCCAGGCTGTCCAAATTTCAAAAGGCATTTATTACGGCGTCCCTCAAACTCTGAGTCTCTTTCAGACATAAAACCTAGAAAAAAACATAAAGCCTCTTCTCCTTTCATGTTTTCTTTAACTCGATTCTTCGCTGAACGATTTAGAAGGCCCGATTAAGTAAAACTGCTTGAATACATTTTATTTCGACTGCGCAAAACTTCCAGCGAGGCGCCCGCTGTCTTTCGCTGTGCTACGTGATCACATTTTAAACATCCCCATGTGGTCGACACTGTTTTTCGAGCCTTCACTGCTACCCCTCTTTCACTATTGTTTCGTTACCTCTTTTCGTTATCCCTCTTTCATCATCACCATCATCATTTATTATCCCTTAAGGGCCCTGGGTTGGGCATTACATAAGTGGGGGGGGGGGGGGGTAACAAGTACAGTATTAACGTGGTAATATAATTAATTATAAAGCGAAATAAAAAGCAGAGAGCCAAGTAACCTTATACATTCTTATGAAACCATGGTTATTAAAAGGAAAAGACGGAAAAAAGATGAAAACAACACCCATGCGATTGATTTCCGCATATCTTTACAAATCAATACAAAGGTTTACATGCACAATTACTAGAAACACAGAAAAAAACATAGAAGACAAAGCATAAAATATGACATATACATGAGCTTAGGGAACAGCTACAAAGCAGAATTCACGTTCGGTATATGAGTAAACATGAAAATGTTTGCTGATAAGAAGATTATTTGGCAAAGGGAGCTGATATTAGCTGCCTAAATTTAGAGTTGTTACGATCATGGACTATTGGTTCAGGAATCAAGTTCCATTCTTCAATGGCCAAAGGTAAGAAAGACTTATTAAATGCGTTTGTCGAACAAGTTATGAGTTGCACGCTCATATAATTGAAAAGTCGACGTGATGGTCGTACAGGTGGTACAAAAAGGAGGGTTCTCAGGTCTGGGTGGTTATAATATAGATTGTGAAACAGGCACTGCCGTGAAATCTTCCTTCGGTGCGCTAATGATTCAAGGTTAATGAATAATTTAATAGCACTAACGCTAACTCATCTATCATATTCGAAATAGATGAAGCGAGACGCCCCATTCTGGATGCTTTCAAGTGATTCAATTAGAAATTGCTGGTGAGGACTCGATATTGCGCTCGCATATTCAAGTTTCGGTCTAACGTACACCTCGTAAGCGAGTTTTCTTATGGAACGTAGTTTTGGCGTCTACCTACGTATGAAGGCGTTCATACCTGAAGATATCCTGTCAATGAACTGTTAACAGCCCACACCGCTCGCAGGAATCACTCTTACCTCTGAGTTTACCGCATTACGTAGCGTGGCGTAAACCTTTAACAGATTTTTTCTATGAAAACTACAGGCAAAAGTCTGGAACTGCGTTCGGGCAGCGCGCTGCTTGCGGACTGCGTATCTACGCCTGTAACCTGTGGTCAACCCGCTGCATGGTTGCAGTTTTTCGCCTTCTTGGTGCATGAATAGTCATAGAGCCACTTAAATAGTTTAGCAGCGTCTTAAGTAGGTGCATCTAGCGCGATGACGAGAAAGGTTGCATGAAGAGCGTGGTTAAGAGATCGTGCGTATCGTAAGCACGTCCCGTCCGAAAATTGCGAAAGTGGCACGACGCATTTGATGGGCCGTCGCCCGATCGCGGTCCCATCGAAGCCACACTGAAGCGTGGTATGTGCCGGACAGAAATGTATTGTAAGAAAGCTTCGCATTGCCTTCTGTAACTCTTCTTGCGATTCATACGAACGAAGCCAAAGCATCAAAACGAAGGAGCATAATGGAATATTTTTTAGTTTGTGCCGTTGTTCAGTGATCAACGCCACGTATTAAAAAAATAAACGTTCTTAAACGCTCCTTAGTTTTGCAGTTTCATTACGTAATTCTCGAGCCATCATTGAGATCTGAAAGTACAGCTTCTAGTAAAATAGGAAAGCCTAGTACAAGGTTAGCACGTTGAACAACCATTCTTGGTGGTTCTCCGTATCTTTGTTCACATTCCTTGTGGCACTGTCTTTTTTGTCCAGGTTGGGAGCCCAAATTTATGTCTTTGCCCTTTCATTCCTGTTAAAAAATTTCATATTACGGAAAGGTGCTAATCGAAATAACAGCTTTCCTTAACAAACGTCGCTTCTAAGAAGGTGGAAACATTGTTTAAAAAGTGCTTAGCACTGCATGGCAACTCAGTACATAAAACATGACACAAAAGTGGAACTGTAGCAACACTGCAAGACAGATTTGCCTTTGCGTGAAATGTAACTGCATCGATTCTATTTCAGAGCCTGAACCAAAGTACTAATACAACATACTGGCTGGTACAGGCAACATACAACAGCGATAATGCCTCGTGGGGAAAAGAATTTCGATGCTTGAGAGTTCGAGAAACAAACCACTCAGAAGTCAACCATAGTGTGGTTTCGGTTTTCCAGTTTCAAAACGCAAGCAGTAGAGGAAATGACCTGTAAGTAGTTAACTATTCAAGAAAAATGACTAAACATTTGTATGAAAGGAGGTTTTTACCTTTTCTTATGTTAAGTACAATGCTCGTCACTGTTTGTTCGCATTCCTTAGTGACAGTGGAAGATTTATCCAAAAGGCTAAGTACAAAACGGTGTGGTTTTGAATAAACAATATGTCAATAAAGGGCATATGTAAACTAAAAAATCGTAAGAATAACACAACTAAGTAAAAAATACGATACTTGTCGCGCACGCCCACGATATGCTGAGCTCCGTATATGCCTAATATCGTTTACAAAAGTAATGTTACCCATGGAAGGTGTTGTCAATTCAGTTGAGGTGGTCACCCTAAAATAGTATGCACCATCAAGTACCGGCACGGAATCCTGAAAGTTAAAGGCGGCATGTGCATGCAGAACTGCTAAGTAAAGAAGCAAACCTTTAATACGTGCTTTCAAGGCTAATAAACAGTTAGCTTGTGCATGTCACTTCCTGTTTCTGTATGTGAAGGAATTGTTGTATTCATAAGATTACGTTCGGTAAATTTAAAAGCGTTGCCTAGTGCAAAGCATCAAAATAAAATGTGATCTCCAGAAATTTAAACAAAGTCCTTCACTATCTTTCCGTCTACTCTAACCTCCCACTATCAAAAACCACCACGAAGAGAATGCATGGCTGAATGCAGGGCCACACATAAGGCAGTCTTATATCGCTGCCTGTCTAAAACTTAAAGAAAGCTGATAAAAGGCCAGCAATTGGTAAACTCTTCCCGAGTGGAGATTAGAACTCAGTTGGCACAGAAGGCGAGCGGTGATTCATTAAATACTCTGGAACCGTGTTTATGAAGCTGCATGCACGCGTCTGTCGATAAAATCTATTGATTTAGTGACAGAGAAAGGAAAGCAACAAAAATTTATGTAAAAACGACCATAAACCTTAACAGTGACACGTTAACTGGGTCGTTAGTGAGAAATAGTAGTTCTCTATTGTATTTCCATGATTAAAAATCTTATTTAATTCAATAAAATTAGGAAGGCTTTTCAGATATTGTTTTGTTTTCAAAGAAAATACGTTTAAAAATGTTTTACTGACGGAAATAAGTTTTGCTCAAAAGAACAGCACTGAACTGGATGTGTAAAACTACCTGGCTCTGGTTTTGACTGTAATAGTTCCAGCCTTGTTGCGGTTTTCTGGAGTGGAGGAATAGTGCGGGTTGTTTTTTGTAGTGTGTCCTTAATTTTAGGTTAGTTGGGTTTAAAGCCAGAAAACGACTCAGGCTAGAGCTATTCAATACTGTACTGCACCGGATAGTTTCAACCACCTGGAGTTTTTTAATTAACACTGAAAGCACACAGCACAAGGCTCTTTATAGTATTTCGCCTCTTTAGAAATGCATAAAAGAAATAAAAGGACTCCGGAAGAAATGCTGCGGCATTTCTTCGAATATAATGTCCGAGACATATCTCGAACGTATGGCGGTAAAGAAGTCCAGACGGTAGAAATTTCCGGTGCTTTTCACCACGGCGTTCATGAAAGCCTGAGTCACCTTGGGACGTTAAACCCCGATAATCCATAAATCATTACCTTCGACAAGCACTACATCTCCTCGCCCGTTAGGCACCTCTCCGTACGTGGCGCTGACAAAACTAAAACACTGGTTCAGTGACTATGGACGAACACCTACCGCCTGCTCTTATGAGGACGAAGAAGAATCCTTAGACGAGAGCAGAAAATGTTTTAAATTTTCATTGGAGGACATGTATACGTGGCTAATATGTAAAGTTGAAATCTACACTTGTGTTCTTTCGTTTTCTTTAATGCGAAAAGTTTTTCTAAACTTTTTAAGTAAGTATTCTTGGAAAACACCGCATTTTGTGCCCACTGGTTAACTCGTTATTAATCTGCTTACTGATTCCAGATACACCGTGAATGAAACAGTCCATGCAATTTCTGAGTATAATTACAACAATTCAAATGCCATTCAATACACTTTGAAAGGTAAGTAACAGAGCTAATTTCAAATGGTGATTTCTAAAGGCCGTAACCCGATTGTTAAGAAACGATTTCGGGTTACTGAATAAGCATGTTTGCTTCGCTGATAAGGAAAGGTAAAAAAGACGAAGAAAACAACAACCTCTAGAAGTCACGTTGAATGAGGTCACATTTTTTCATGTGTCGAGGAACTGCTTCTCACTACGCAATATTGAGCAAGTCTGAGAATTTTATCTTTTTAATCATTCGCAACATGAACAATTATTTGTCTTAGGATCTTGCAGCAGAATATTCAGCAATAGTGGACAATAAGAAGACAGCATTTCTGCTCAGTTCTTAGATGAAAGATTGAACATAAATTCTTGAATTTAAGAATTTATCTTTAGTAGATTTTCAGGGCCCCTTTTCTGAAAAAAAAAGGACATCAGATAGCCAAACAACGAAACCAAAGGGCGGTTGCGTTAAAGTAGGTGCAGCCAGGCGGAAATTGAAATGATTTTGCTAAGCCATTGTCCCGACAGACAGATCAGATAAAACATTCACAATTTGAAAAAGGCCATGGAAATTGTGCAATATAATTTCTTCATTTGAGAGCACTTCCGTCAACGACTACGTATGTTATGCTCGATGGTAGCCACCTAACAAGAGGGGAAGTTGAACATTAAACTATGATTTCTGACCAACAGATGGAAGAAAACTGAACGACACCCTGATCTTCAGTGACGACAATTGCGATATTCTCCACGTCCCCTATATGAATCACGGCAATGGTATGTACCGCTTTGCGATCTTGGCAGACATTGCTTCCTAAGAGTGCAATTCCAGGAGCATTCCACTTCCGCAAATGAGACAGAAAGTTGGGGTGAATGAAACAAGCGTTAGAGATTTCATTAAGGACTAACTTCTTTTCTAGGCAGCCAAAGAGTACAAAACCAAAAAATATGAAGGGAATCAGAAAAAAAAGAAATATAAAGGAATTGTTCTAAAAATCGTGATACCGAAAAACACTTGGCTAATTTTTTTTCTTTCTACAAATTACAGTCCATTTGTAATCACCAAATCAGCATTTTTTTTCTGAGGCATTCTCGATGTAACCAGAGCTCTTGGCACACCGCTTGAGAGGAGCAATGTTAGACATAGATGAGTCAATAATGGCCTATAGTGTGCAGCGTGCAAATTGCGTTTGTGGGAATAATAGACGTTTGCGTTCATTGAGCTGTCTGCTACAACCAATTTGCTGAAGGACGTTGCTCATTACGCACGCACTTGTATGCACACCGGTGCCGCAACGGTCATAAACCATGGCGATGCTGGAGCTAGTAAACCGGGCCCGAACACTCAGAGAGATTAAAACCGGCTAGGCAGCAGCATCGATGATCCGCTCCACCGCCTCACCTCCGGAGAGCCCCCGGTCGATAGGCTGAGGAAATCTGGAATTGCCGACTCGAATTCCACGAGCGGCTCGCAACACACTCTCTTTGCTCCTCTTTCAACGATGAAGCCGTTACAGGATGACAGGGAATACGGAAAAGGAAGCAGGACGTATTGTTGCAAGTCCGACTAATCCAACGTGGCCCTCAACAACACAAGTGATTGGCTCTGTGTGTCAGTTTATCACCAGTCACAGTGTCCAGTTCAGTCAATCATTCGCGTTCCCTGATTCCTCACCTTAAACACAAATTTTGAATCAGAGAGTGCAGAAGTAGTTACTGCCCTGATGTACCAGGTTGCCTCATTGACACTCTAGGTTGACGGCTTAGAGAAAAGGAAAAAGAACAAACTGCAAATACGAAGGTTTCATGCAAAATTTTATTACAGAACATGCTTTCTGTGCTCCCTCATTGCAAAAATGAAGCGACAGGAGTAAATTTTAAACATTTCAGAAAATGTTTGTCGAGCTTACAGTTCGCTAGCAAAAGTGCAAACTTATGCGTAACTTGAGGCTGTCTCATTTGGAAAGTCTGGTGTACGTACATACCTAACTCTAGGCTAACTCTACAAGAACAAAAAATTTCCAACGCCCGAAATGTTTACAAAATATTGGTATTCATATGAAAAACATCATTTTTGAGTGAAAACAATTTCGAGATATTTTGCAGACCATTTTACTGGGCCGTGGCTAACAACATATTCTTATTTAAAGAAAAAAGATTAATTTGTCGCGTATCACCAACCATTGAAATGCCTGGCTGCTGAATGTCGCATAAGTGTAAAGAGGCGTTGTTTGCTTACGAATTATTAGAGTACTTTCCTGACGTTTGCAGCAACCGGCTGTAATACGATAGCATTTTATTTTTCTTACCACTATACATCTCTCTGCGGGAGTTATTTGCGATGTAAAATCAAGTACCTATGCTGGTCTTTATACCGCCTTCTAAGGAACTACATCCTCCCGTATATAAGTCATTATACAGCGATTTAGTCCGGTATGAATGCTATTAAAGAGAGATAGCAAGGCAGGAAGTGATTGCTAGCAATTGCATCTATCAATGAGTCGGGAGAACGTGTTTAATGCTTGCCACAAAACGTGAACGACTCGGCACACGAAAAGGGCTAGCAGCCACCCTCGCGAAAATTTAACATGCAAAAAACAATTAATGCTGTTCTTACGAGAAGCGAAGTAAAACCCATTTCGGTATGCAGGGCGTATCGTAAGTTTAATATTTCAGTGCTTGAACGATTACTAGAACGATTCGTATGAAACTTCAGCTGGAATTTGCATTTCACTTTTTTCTTACCCCATGAGACAAAAAGAAACTCAGCCGCTAAACTTCGTTTCTGAAAATATTCTCCACGAAAGTCTCGCCCACACTACATCTCTGGCGACCGTCTTCGTTTGGCCACAAGAAAGTGACGTCAGAAATGAGATTCATTGCAGCGATCCAACTTTGTTCTTTATAGAATTTTTAGTACTTATGAAAGCTTTTTTATGCCTCTTGGGGCCCCGAATCTTCCCGTATACTCCTCCGACCGCCTGCATTCCAAAAGGCTCCAAGATGTGTGGCCAGCTGCAGGGGAAAGATAACGAAACTAGTGATGCCTAACATTGTCGTGCCTCGAATAGCAGTTATGGTCACTTATGATCAGGCTAGAAACATGTGACAAGCCTGATTCAAAAATGCACTTCGTTCCGTTTTCTTCCAGGATGTGAGCTCTGGGTAAGGGAAGATTACATTGATAATGTGCCATCGTGTTGCTTTTTCATCTACAATTTCTTCTGCATGAACAATGGCACCAGCTACAAAATATACCAGAAGGAAAACTGCACAAAGATACAAGAACCGAAAAATACCCTGGAACTGCAGCAATAAGGCATTTGAAGACTAAACGTCGCCTAAAATATAGAGTCCAATTCTTGTTCCAATGCCTTTCATTCTGTAGCTAGTTTTAGAGCAATAAACAGATTGCATGCATTGATTACTTTTCTTACCGAGTCACCAGTGGCATGCAGATTTCTGCGTCCACTTGTAACAAAATTCGGCGCATATTTGAAGAAAAAAAACAGGCGCCCTGCGAGAAAACGAACAGTGGAGGAGGAACCCAGCAGAGGGCGTAACCTTGTGTGTGCTGCTGCCCTTTCCAATTTCCGCGCGGCGACGAAGAGAATATGACCACGCAAGGCGTCGATTTTTCCAGAAGGTTGGAGTACAATCTACCGATTGTCTACGGAGAGGGCGTAGCCTTGACTGCGCTACAGTAAACTAGAAGATAGAGTGTGTCAAACGCTATGCCGCCTGTGTATCAAAATTGAGGCAAAAAGAGGGTAATTTCCGCTAGTATCGCTGCGAACGTCATCCTTCCCTAGGTGACTTTTTAAGGGAGGCAGAACCTGCGCTCTGCGTGGCGTAGTGGTTAGTAAACTCGCTTCTCACGCGGATGACAATGGTTCGATTCCCCCTGAACGAACAGTTTGTTTTGTATTTCTTATTTTTTTTAAAATCAGTTTGTTTTAGTGCGAACAAGCCATGGTAGCAAAAAAAAAGAAAACCGAAACTGAAATTTGTGGAGCGCCGCCTTGCTGCTGCCATCAAAATATAACGGCCCCAGAATCTCCGTGCCACTTGCTGCGCCAACTTTGAATGCGCGTTTAGAGCACTCCCGACGTTACTCTCCAAGCTCCGATCTGTGCTTTTAGCAGACGGGTAAGACAAACACTCCTTTTAACAGTGCTGGGATTTGTTGCGTTCAGCTTGACGTCTGCGAGCTGCACAGAGTGCGCCACGATGAACTACGCTGTCACATAATGACGGCCAGCTGTGGGGAGCGAGGTGATGCATGACTGAAAATATTTGGTGCAATGAAGAAATCCGCAGGAAGAAAAAGGCAACACATGCGCACACTACCAACTGTTTATTGGAACAAAAGGGGCACATTTATAAACCTCATTCACCGTTGTATCGCTCACCACCCAGTAACAAGTAATATGCAAATTACAAAATTAAAAACAAAACGCAGAATACTTATCTACAATTTGCTTAAACCCCTAGCTTATGTAAAGATTGCACAAAGCACTAAGTTATAATAGAAAGATAAACCAAACAAAATCTTAGCAATAGCAGTGTCGCTCAATTGTAGCAAAAGCAGTGTCATGCATTCGACGCAAAGGCAGTGAAAACCTTAAATGTAAAAAGAAATCGAGATAATATAATAAAAAACATAATATTAAAAGCCGCAACAGCAGCCCCGACCAGGTTTGGGAGTCTGACGCCGGAAAGGAAGAGACTGATGAAGCAATGAAGCAGCATGACTGAGCGAAATGCGGGGAACAAAAGAAAGGAATAAAAGGAAAAAGAAAGAATGGGGCGAGATTAGAGAAATCGCGAAAGGAAGGGGGGAAGGAATGCGGAAGCCAAGGGTTCCTGAGAAATTACAGCAAGAGCTTCAGGGCATAAGGGAAAAGTAGATCGACAAAGTAAACAAAGGAAGCAAACAAAAAAAAAGGACACTGAAGGGGAAAAGCTCGGGTTGAGGTGGAGGGACAAGGTGAAAGAAAGGATAAAGCGGTGATATGAAGCACTGAAAAACATCTTACCGCGTGCAAGACATTTTTAAATAATTACGCCAGTACTGGAATATACCAGAGAGATTGTAAGTTAATTTCCTTCGGTTATGTTGCTTCCTGCTGGTTGCAAGGTTTTAAACTTATGGTGTGCGGATACATCTCTTTGTATTATATCTCTTGCAAATATCAAGCCTTTTTTTGCCCGTTATATAGAACATATTTTTCTCAGCTGCCGAGCATGAAGAAGAATGTAATTGGAAGGGGCGCATGTACAACCTTCTCTAATTACCATGTGACACCACTTTTCTGATCTTGATGTGGCCTTTATCATTAAATGCATGAGTGATAGCTGTAGCTCTGCGACATAATGAATTTGCTATCTTGAAACGTTTTTTGAAGACCTGTGCCGCCAAGAATTCTCTCTTCTTTTCCGGCGTCTGACTCCCAAGCCTGAGTGGGGCTGTTCTTGTGGCTTTTATTATTATGGTTTGTAATATTTTATTTTGATTTGTTTTTACTTTTAAAGATTTCACTGCTTTTGCGTCGAATGGATGACACTGCTTTTGCTAAGATTTTGTTTGGTATATCTTACTATTATAATTTAGTGCTTTGTGCAATCTTTACATAAGCTAGGGGTATAAGCGAATTGTAGATAAGCATTCTGCGTTTTGTTTTTAATCTTGTAATTTGCATATTACTTGTTACTGGGTGGTGAGCGATACAACGGTGAATGAGGTGTATAAATGTGCCCCTTTTGTTCCAATAAACAGTTGGTAGTGTGCGCATGTGTTGCCTTTTTCTTTCTGCGGTTTTCTTCATTGCACCAAATTTTTTTTCAGTCATGCATCACCTCGCTCCCCACAGCTGGCCGTCATTAAGTGACAGCGTACTTCTGAGTGGCGCACTCTGTGCAGCTCGGAGACGTCAAGCTGAACGAAACAATTCCCAGCACTGTTTGAAAGCAGTGTTTGTCTTACCCGTCTGCTAAACGCACAGATCGAAGCTTGGAGTGTAAAGTCGGGTGCGCTCTAAACGCGCTTTCAAATTTGGCGCTGCAGGTGGCACAGAGATTCTGGGGCCGTTATATTTTGACGGCAGCAGCAAAGGTGCTTCACAAAGTTCTGTTTCGGTTTCGGTTTCCTGATTTTTGTTTTGCTACCACAGCTTGTTTGCACTAAAACAAACTGTGACTTAAAATAAAATAAAAAAGTTGTTCGTTTAGCGAGAACCGCCTTCCGCATGTGAAGCGGGTTCACTAACCACTACGCCACGCAGCGCGCTGATTCTGACGCCCTTAAAAGGCACCGAGCGAAGGATAACGTTCGCAGCGATCCTAGCGGAAATTACCCTTTTTTTGCTTCACTTTTCGGCTTTCGTTTGACACGCTCTATCTTCTAGTTCACTCTAACCGCTCTAAGTGAGGGCCTCTCCCCTTTTTTTTCGCGTCGACGACGGCGCATCGCGAGAAGGACCTGGATAGTTATTGAATCCGGTTCTCGCCCTTGACCAATGGGGTCGCGCGCTCGGCGCGAGAAGAGCTGTACAGTACTGCGTGTATGTGCGCGCCTGCCTTGGCGCGAAAAACGAACAGACGTGGACTGCGCCTATAGATAAATGACGTCGGCTGCTGTGTGTCCGCCCAAGCCGAGCAGCCGTTCAAGCTTCAGAGAAGCCCGCCCGCTCGACTCCCGGGACAACACCACTCTCCCAGCCACGGACCAGCGAGGCAGCGTGCTCCAACCTGCGGAGGGAAGGCTCCATCTTGTTATCAGGTCGTTAGATTGTCGCAGTGCCCGGTGAATAAATTGTGTTCTGTTTATTTCGTAGCGAGAGCTACACTGGGCTACCAGTACCAGTCGAGCATTTCGCGGTGGCTGGGAGAGGCCAGTTTTGCGCAGGCGCCGTTACCATGGCAACCGGAGAGGAGCAGCAGGTGCGGCGTGCGCTTCGCCGTCACCACGACCGCGCGCCCACTCTACCGTCGGAACGAAGCGCGCCGCACGCGTCGTCGCCGCCTCGCAACACGCCGCTCTATCACCCTAGCCGCGCGTCGCATTCTCAGCATTGCGTATAATAGGCGATGTAATGTGCGGCTGTATCACAACGTTTGACATGCATGCAGAGGAGAGTCAAGCCGCTGCTAAACAGCGGTATAGACAAGAGAAGATTAACTCTTCCGATCTCGAGGTTGTCGCCTGGCAGTTGGCTACTCAACAAAAAGATAATGAGCGTTAGAAAGAAAAAAAGCAGCGGAGTCGCCCGAAAAGAGAGAGGAACGGTTAGCGAAAAGGAGATGCCAAACTGCCGAGCGTAGCAGATGGCGCATAGCCGGCGAGATGGTGCCCAATGTCTCTCATTTCTAAACATACAGCGACCACAAGCTCAGCCAAGGAAGCGTACCTCTCACTAGGTATATCCCGGCATAGCCGAGCTACTTCGCTGGCAATTTTTTTCTCTCTTTTGTTAGTGGACTTTAGGTGCAAAATTTTTGTTATATTATAACCTCTCTCGAGCGTTTCTTTTCGCAAGTTGCATTGTATTGTAAATTACTCTTTATATACTCGTACGAGCAATTGCCAAATTCTCTGTATTGTCTCTTTGCTGTATAAACTTTGTCTTGTTTGTGGACCTTCGGCTCCGGCCCATTCTCTGGCTTGCGACCGGCAAAAGCTGTGCCCCAAACGACCACCCCCCTTGTCACATGGTAGATTGTCTCTGGCTGAGCTTGCCACGATTAGTCGAGGGCAACTCCTTTCACACCGAGACCGCTACTCCCACACGCTTTAAGTGTGTCTGGGAGTGCATGCTAAATTGCGCGGATGGTAACACCCGTTTTATTAAATGCTGTTAAAAAATCGAAGATGACTTTTCTGCGTTAGACTTTTTTTCTGACCTTCTTGTTTAAGTAATTATTCGTTAGTGAAATTTTTCAGGAAATAGAGAACTTTATATTAGTGCGTGCAGCGCACAAGAACACGAGGAACAAGGGAATGGAAAAAGAGCACTGCTTAACTCCTTCCTGCATCAATCAACTTGATCTACGCTGCTGTGCGTCACCAGTCAAGCCGAGTTAAACAAGTCCGCATGTCTAGCTTTGTTATTCGAAGGCGCTGCGAACGTGCTATCTGTGAAGCGACACTTGACCACCGGGCTCAGATTGCCTGCTTACGGCAGACCAGAGAGTAAGAGGGAGGAACGCCGATTTCAATTAGAAGAGGAGATCAAATATACTACATTGGAGGAAGCTTGGTTGGCCATTACAAAATGTGCACTGCTGAGGCGGCAAACATCATCTGACATCCAGTGCCGTGTGGTCTTATAATTTGGCATCACTTTGAAGGTGCAGATAAGCCACAGGATCGTGACTGCTGTGGTCGCAAGATTGACATGTCTACGTTGAGCTCACCGACTTCCTGCTTAAGCTTTCTTGTTCCGAATTGCAAAAGTTTTCCTGTCTCAGCTTTCTTGTTCCGAATAGCAGAAGTTTTTGGAGGCTAGAATAAAAACACGACTTGATCACGCAGTTGTATTGCATCGTCGATAGCACTCATGCTGCTAAAGTAGTGACAGAACCATGCAGCCATGATGCTGTATTACGGGTTACGAAGTAAAACTGATCTTTATTAGCCCTATTCAGGGAAATTTTTTCAGACACCGGCGTCATTACTGAGGCTGAGATATTGTCTCAAAAAGATAACGCCACCACACCGTCTGTAAGCGAGGCTCGTCAGGAGAAAAATCGGAGCGCATAGTGATTACTTTTCCTCTTCTGTAGCGCGCGCTTGGCGTTGGCTAGAGTCAGAGTGCGCAGCTCGAAGATTTGACCTTGTGCCGGTCTTCGTTCACAAGAAACCATCCCCTTTGATCGGCGGAGCGATCTGGGACAGCGCATTGCGCGCTCGCAGGAAACGCTATAAAGGCTATATTACGTGTCAATATCAAAATTGATATCCGGGAACTACACGCGTTAGGCTCTGTAAACGCGTTTTGTATTTACTCTTTAGTTTCTAAAAAGAACACTAGCATCTAGACCAGTAAAAAATCTGTACATCGCGTGTCGTAAATTACAAACGCAGGCATTGCGTTTCTCAGAACACCGATGAAAAATTCAGGCGTGAAAAAAACGCCTAATCTAGCCTTCGACCGCGTACGGCTTGCATTCGATCGATTTTATTCCGGTCTCCACTCTCCAAGCGTTCGATATTAAAACGTCCTGAATGTTTCGCAGCTGCATAATATGTATATAATGCACTAGCAAGGATTGCCTTGACGCACTGCTAGAATGACGCCGCTACGTTTGGTCCAAAATCCTTTTCCTACGCATTTCACCCCCGTAAATTCGACCTCAAAGCCCTGGGAAATGTTGCACCCATTAGAAAACTGCTTCTGCAGAGATGTGCGTATAGAGGAGCCTTCGCAATCCCCCGGTTCGCTTTTTCGGCAGAAAAACCAGTTTTGAACACTCAGCTTGGAAAGGTGGTTCGTGATTCAGTTGGCAGTTAAAAGGTTCAACGCAATTTCTAGAGTTCGATATATTTAAATGGGTTCACTCTACGAGAGTTCTGCAGCTGAGAATGAGTCTCACTCTTCGAAGAGAGTTAGGCCCAGTGCACGTACCTAGTACCTAGAGAAGACGTAGACTTAACGATGACACAGTGACCGTCTGCAGTGTTTTTGGACCTGAAAGCCTGCTCCCTATATTTAGGGACCAAAAGCTATTCAAATTAGGGTGCTGTTTCACTGACTATTATAGGATAAAAACGACTTAGTACAAACTACAAAACGCAGTTGCTGTGTAATGCCTGGTGTGCTATGCGAAGTCTGTCGCCCACGAGAAGACGGACAGCGGAAGACGCCCATGACGTATCTGATTCTTTTAACATGCCTTTCCTCACCCTTTAGTGCACTCTTTGCAATTAATCAGCAAACATATCTGATTCTTTTAACATGCCTTTCCTCACCCTTTAGTGCACTCTTTGCAATTAATCAGCAAACATATCTGATTCTTTTAACATGCCTTTCCTCACCCTTTAGTGCACTCTTTGCAATTAATCAGCAAACATATCTGATTCTTTTAACATGCCTTTCCTCACCCTTTAGTGCACTCTTTGCAATTAATCAGCAAACATATCTGATTCTTTTAACATGCCTTTCCTCACCCTTTAGTGCACTCTTTGCAATTAATCAGCAAACATATCTGATTCTTTTAACATGCCTTTCCTCACCCTTTAGTGCACTCTTTGCAATTAATCAGCAAACATATCTGATTCTTTTAACATGCCTTTCCTCACCCTTTAGTGCACTCTTTGCAATTAATCAGCAAACATATCTGATTCTTTTAACATGCCTTTCCTCACCCTTTAGTGCACTCTTTGCAATTAATCAGCAAACATATCTGATTCTTTTAACATGCCTTTCCTCACCCTTTAGTGCACTCTTTGCAATTAATCAGCAAACAATGTGTCTTGTCTCTTCGCTGCTTTTGCGCTATAAAACATCCAGCGAATTACCCACTTGCCCGAACCATCATCCTTCTAAATACTGAGCATCCTAGCTAAAAAACGTGTAAGTGCAGCCGTTACCGGCTTACACCTCTGGGAAAACGAAAACATTGGCGTGCAGCAGAGTTCACAATAGGAGATATAATGAGTGCGAAATAGCTCGAGTACAATGTGAAAAGAATAAAGATGTTTATTCACTACAGATCAACTTATATGCTGGAAAAATAACTGCATGAAACTTTTTGTGATGCATCGCATTAGAACTGCTGTCACTTGAGCAACTTATAGCTTTTTTAGTGCTGTTGAAGGGATGCAGGTTTTATGAGCTATCAACAGCAAACAACCCTGTTCGGCCAGTTCTTTTTAGAGTATACAACATTCTTATCATTGCTCTCAACCGTCCTTATGGATTGAAACCGCAAATTGTCACTGCATGCAAGGTGATGCACCACGTCGCTGCGCAATTTCTTTATAATACTTGCTTTTTCGAGCGTCGAACGTTTGGTGCGACGGTTTACTGTCTCCTCTGCACAGACAATAAAGATGTTACTAAGTATATTGCCGCCAATATTTGCAGTGTTTGTTCGTTTTCCAAATCTGCCGCGACACCACCTTATCGCTTTGTTTGCGACGCAAGACGCGACTAGATTTATCTCGATTGATCGCAGCCAGGCAAAGCTGATTCTACGTTGTTCCGGAATGTTCTAGTAACTTTGCGCCCTTTATCTCGAATGTTCGCTATCAGCTTTAAATTGAGCACGGCCGACAGCGGCGGGCATTCTGTTCGACGACCGCCGAGCACGCTTGTCGCTTCGCCGCCGCCGAGTGATTCAGTCCATTTTGGGTGCAAGTCAGCCCAATAAACAGTTCTTTGAGAAGATCCTTTCGTCCGTCTTCATCGCTGCTTCGACTGCCGTCACTACTACGTGACAATATGCTACGCATGGTACAGACTCTTAGTCTTAAGAACTGCAAATCTTTAAAGGCAAAGCAATGAAAAATCAGTCGGAAGCGGTTCTGTCGCGCTTGTGCAACCGCTTGAACCAATCTCTGCACGTGATTTCTTTTCGCTTCGCCACAGCGGAAGCAATTAGAGAACACAATGAATATAGCCGGCTTCAATATGGCGTTGCACACACCGCCGTAAGCCGTATGTTTCGGTGCTTTTCGCATCCTTCTGCAATTCTAGCCGTGGTAACAGCTTTCGTCTTCCACAGAAAACGCCACATTGTTGGCTAGGCAGCCTAAAGGCCAGCTGAAACATTTCAGCGCATGCCCCCTGCCAGCGAAGGTTCCATTTCAGGTGGCGGCATTATCGAGCAAAAATGATGCCCGTAAATTAGACTCCGTCTATGATCCTCCTGGGCAGCTGCTCAATATGATGATCCTGGGTAATTAACAACTTGCCTTGATTTCTCGATTAAGTAACGTTTTATGAATGACGCTTAGTGCTAACTTTTTTCTAAATACTTTCCATTAGTCCGCCTAAAGCAGAGGACCAACGACAAATTGGAGCTCGTCAGCCTTTTTCCGCAAACTATCACCCTGCCAGCGGAATTAACATTGTTGTCGTCCGCCTGCAGTATGCTTTTAGCGATTTCGAGACCACAGCGCTGAGTTCGTCTATGGTGGGAAGTGACAAAAAGCAAGCATGACACGGCATTATTGCTGCATTGTTACAGATAAGCAAGGCTTTCTGAGATCGTTGCATAACTGAAAGCTAAAACGGTTCGATATTTTTTTTTGGTTTAGGGCGTCATGTTCTTAGATTTAAGTTTAGCAAGTATAAACCCAGCATCACTTTTGTGCGGCCATCACATGAGTCGAGCAGTATCAGTCGAGGCCTTCACCTCAGTCAAATGTAGTACATTCACGAGCAGACGTAGAGGGCCGGAGCGGTATGCTGCGGAATAAATAGGAGAGTAAGGTTCCGCTTAAGGAGCATAAAACGCTTAAGGAGCGTAAAAACCAGTCAACATCACCATCGTCATCCTTACTACACCCACTGCAGGACAAAGGCCTCTCCCATGTATCTCTCATTAACCCTATCCTTTGCAAGCTGCGGCTGCCGTATCCCCGCAAAATTCTTGATCTCAACTGCCCACGTAACTTTCTGCCGCTTCCTGCCACCCCTAACTCCTCTTGGAATCCACTCTGTTACCCCTAAGGACCAGCGGTTATCTTGTTTTCGCGTTACGTGACCCCCAAGCCCATTTTTTCCTCTTGATTTCGACTAGAGTTAAACTAACCCGCATATCTTCCCTCACCAACTCTACCTCTTCCGCTCTCTTAACGTTGTATGATTTTTTCCACAGCTCGCTGTGTTGTCCTTAACTTAAGCTGAACCATTTTCGTTTGCATACATTTTTCTGCCCAATACTGAGTACCGGCAAGATACAAGTGTTGTTTAATTTTCTCTGGAGGGCATTGGTAAACTGCCATTTTTGATCTGAGAGAACCTGCCATATGCGCTCCACCCCGTTCTTACTAGTCTAGCTATTTCCCTCTCATGATGTGGATCAGTGTTCACTATCAGCACTAAGTATACGCACTCTCTTACCACTTCCAGTATCTCGTTACCAATTTTGAACTGCTCTTCCCTTGCGAGGCTGTTGAACATTACTTTGGTTTTCTGCATGTTAATATTTAGACCCACCGTCCTGCTCAGCCTGTCTAACTCATTATTCACGATTTGCAATTCATCTTCTGAGTGACTCAGCAGAACAATGTCGTCAGCGAATCGCAGATTATTCAGGTATTCTTCACTAACTTTTATCTCCAACTGTTCCCAATTCAGGACTCGGAATACCTCCTTTAAACAGGCAGAGAACAGAACTGGGGAGATCGTGTCTCCCTGCATGACACTCTTCCTTATTAGAATTTTATTGGTGACCTTATGAAGTAATATCGTAGCTCTGCAGTCGCTATATATATACATATCTTCAAATATTTACACATGAGACTCTTCTGCACCCTGATTCCGCAAAGCCTGCATGACTGCTGATGTTTCCACTAAGTCGAATGTTTCCTCGTATTCACCATATGCTATGTATACCGATTTATTAGTTACATTCTACGCATTTCAATACACCTCATCGATAGTATAAATCGGGTCTAATGTCAAGTATCGTTTACGAAAGCCTGCTTGATCATTAGCTTGATCGAAGACTAAGCTTGTCCTGTTCCTTTTTGCGATTACCTTAGTAAATACCTTGTAGGCAACGGACAGTAACCTGATCGGGCTGTAATTTTTCAAGCATTTGATGTCTTCTTTCTTATGAATTAAGATAGTGTTAGCGTTCTTCCAAGCTTCTGGTCCGCATGAGGTAATAAAGCATTGCGTATAGAGGGTGGCTAGTTTTTCTAGCGCAATCTCTCCACCGTAGCTTCTTTTCCTCTTTGCTTTGCTCCCAGGCTTTCTTACCTTCCTCTTTAGTCCATTGGCGGGATGTACCGCTGCTGTGCGCAACTTCCTCTCTCATTAACTTTCTGATCACATTGGCTACTGCATAGTTTTGTGTAGAACACTTCTACTGCGTTAACTATCTTATCCATATTGCTAATGTCATTTCCCGCTATGTCTCTCAGCGCATACATCTAGTTTCTTCCTATGCCTAGTTCCCTCTTCGCTGTTTTAGGCTACATAGGTTTTTTAGAGCATGCTCAATTTTGACCATATTGAACTTCCTTATATCGGCTACCTGACGCTTATTTATTCATTTTGACAGCTCTGCAAGTTCTATTCTTTCCGTAGTTTTTGATGCTTCCATGCTTTGGTGCTTTGATGCTTGGTGTTTAATAAAATTTTTCGTCTCCCGAGACATCTTGCCAGCATCCTGTCGAACCATCCTGCCACCTTCTACTGCGCACTGCGTAATTATGGCTATGAGATAATCGTTCATTCTTAGAACGTTAAAAAAGTCTTCTTCAGTTATAGCCGAATATTTGTTCTGCAGCGATTGTCTGAATTTCCCTACCTTCCTTCTTACCGCTAACTATTTAATGGGGTTGCTCTTCACAAATTTCCTCCATTCCCTCTTCAGGTATAAGCTAATTTTGTACCATTCTGGTACCACCTTGTGGTCGCCACCGAGGACATCCACATCGTGCATGGTACCAGGGTGAGCGCATAGTATGAGGTCTATTTCATTTTTAGTCTCACCATTAGGGCTCTTCCACGCCCACTTCTTTTTCTTTCGTTTCCGAAAAAAAAGACGCTCATGATCCACAAATTTTGTCTCTGCGCGCTCTACTAATGCCTCTCCTCTGCTCTTCCTAGAACTAAGGCACAGCCGCCTACCGCCTGGCCTACTCTCTGCTTCTTGCCCACTTTCGCATTGAAGTCGCAAATAAGTACAGTTTACTGTGTTTTTACTTTGTTCATTGCCGATTCAACGTCTTCATAGAAACTCTCAACGGTCTGGTCATCATGGCTGGATGTAGGCGCGTAGGCCTGCACCACTTTCAGCTTGTAGTTTCAATTGAGCCTAATTACAATTGCTGCCACCCTCTCGTTAATATTACAGCACTCCTCTATGTTCCCATCTATATCCTGATTGATGAGGAATCTCACAGCTATTTCTCGTCTTGCTGCTAATCCGCGATTGCACACTATGTTTCCGTCCTTTAGTGCTGTATACACCTCACCTGTCCTCCTATATTAACTAAGTCCAATGACATACCATTTAATTCCCGCTAGTTCCTCGAACAGCACTGCTTGGCTAGCCTCACTACATAAAGTTCTAGCGTTAAACATTGCCAGGTTCAGATTCCAATGGCAGCCTGTCCGGAGCCAGAAATTCTTAGCACCCTCCGCTGCATCACAGGGCTGACCGTCACCTTGTTCAGTCGTTCCGCAGCCGCTGGGGACTGGGAGCTGAGGGTTAATTGGTTTGTTCATAGAAAGCTGTGTCAAGTACTACACCAGGGTGGACAAATCCTGGTCTGGGGGAGTGCATTTTCGGTTATGGTCACCGAGAACAGGCCGCACCCCAGGCCTGGTTATGCAATTCCATTGACACGTGGAGGCTTTTTTTTTTAAACTCAGTGAAGAATTGCGCGGCACCGCGATTCGAACCGCTGTCCTTATGCACGCGAGTCTAATGCTCCACCTCTACGCCAATGCTGCATATGTGAGAAACTGTACAAAATGTTAACATTTTTTCGTTTGCGGTGCAAAGGAAAGCAGTGGCGCTCAGATTCAAGCCGGCACACGTCTGTAGGATGCGGCGTGATCTGGATACCATCGTGGCGGAGTGCACTCTCGGAGGCACGACGGCGCGGGTAGGAGACGCAGCTGGTAATACAATACAGGCAATACAATAAGGTTACAATCCACAGATCTGAAACGAATGAATCGCAATTTACCAATCGTGCCTCGCCTGTAAATCTACTCTTTGCGTTCGAGGTAACATGTCCTGCCTAGTTTATTTATTTTTCCCTGCCCGCTGGCTAATAACTTAATTCTCAAATGCGCTCACCTCTCGCCTCTTCGGTATCTTCGCTGCTAGGTTTCGTTTTGTGGACCGTGAAACACCATGTAAGATGAACGGACAGAAATACGAAAATATACAACTAGAGAGAAAAATATAATGCCCGCGCTGTAATTACCGCTTGGGTTACGACGAATCTAAAGAAGACGGGCATACGCGCGAGCCGCATGGTCATCCCCTTGTGCACCCTCCTGGCTGAACTGGCTGATCTCGGACTGCTGTTGGCGCTGCTCCCGTTGCGAAGCTTCCCCGAATAAACACGACCTTACATTTGGTGCTGGAGCCGGGTAATATCCTCTCGCCCTGGAACTACGCAACCGAACGCTACCCCCCTGCCGCGATGCCTGCCGACGCCAGCCACGAAGTTATTCAAGTGCGCTCGGCCGTCGTGTGTGCCGGTGAGACTCAGCCATCTTGAGCGGCACCGATGACGATGATATTGAGGACTGGCTCACATCCTATGAGCAGGTGAGCGCATAAAAGAAAAGGTACGGAAGCCCAGGCGCTGAATAACAGCTGAGTTTATTGCCTCAACGCGGATTATATAGGCTCCAGGCTTATGACTGCACAACGAATGAAAAACTGCACATGCATCCACGGCACGAATATTTCATCCTTCTCCCATCATCTCCAATCATTCAAGTTTTCATTGTCGTTCAGAAACTACAGCTCTTTTTTCTTAGACGTACGGAAGCGTTGCTGACACATCAGGGAATTTCGAAATGGCGTGAGCTTCTGCTAGCACTGTTGTGGTGGTGTCTCCGTGCATGCACAGGGAGCAGAGCTGTTCTTCGAGAGTCAGGTTCGCACTCCTTCGTATTGGTAATAGTGTTTGCTTAAATGTCCTGATGTTGTTTTGGGAACAACTAATAAGTTGTGCTGCTTGCCATCCACTTGAGAGCAAACAATGTAACCAGTGCAAAAAAAAACCTGAGTTCGCATGAACAACTTATCTCAGTCATTATCTAAGTCCTCAAAATAAAAAAATGTAGCATCCATGTGATGCACTAATAATGAAGAGAACACAGAAGGCAACAAAAATTGACTAAAGCTGCAAGATCAAGAGATTACCAGCAGATTGAAGTGTAGCGTGCAGCGACGGGCTTTAATGTTCAAGACAGAGCTCGCCTTCAACTGGGCCATTCGTTGTCCCAATGAACCAATGACTCTCTGACCTTCTTCACCGAGCAACTATCAATGAAATTTGCTTTTAGGTCTTGTACTAGAAACAGTGGCACTGCAAGAATGAGGAGCCTTCTCTTGGCATAATTTGTGTAAAAACGCGCAAGGTACCGCGTCTATGTAGTTTTTCACCGCAGAAAGAACCCCGCCTTGATTGGGCACATGATGTGAAAATGCAAAGTACGCCAACTAATTCTCCTTTTCCTACTTAGTTTATGCATGAAAATTACGAGACGTCAATCGCATCTTTGGAGTCCTCTTTTATAAAAACTGAAGAAAGCAGCCGACATTCCCGCACCGAGAAGCTACTTTATGAGACCGCGACGTAACAGGCCGTTTGAAATCGCATATGTTTCTTTACGCCGCATTGACAATTCGTATTTTCGTTCTTTGTAATGTTTTGTGGACGTGCGTGCAAAAGTAGCGCACCTGCTAAGGATGCTGACATTTGAAAAGTGAGGCCAGCATCCAGATGATTCCCCAGAGCCGCCGAACTTGCTTAGGGTGGCACTTGCTTTTATCCGCCCACTTTTATTGCTAAGGGAAGCATGAGATATTTCACGTAAACTTGTCATGGCAGAATGGTGCATCAAATACCTAATGTTATTGTTGGAACTAGATCTTGTTATCATCAAAGACCAGCGCAGTTATGAGCTCTGATTAATCAAAAATACAGTTATGACATTCAATTAAGGGGAGAAAAGGGATTATGTCGTATCCAAAATGTAAGAAAACACCATGCCAAGAAGACCACTGCACCTTCCCTTCAGTACTCTTGTGAAGAGCCCAAGATAACTCGAGAAAGTCGGCAAAAAGCTGGCTATGTTATAAAATATAAGATGGCATGCAGCTGCCCTACGCAGCAACATGATTACCTTCATCACGCACAACTGTTGATGTAGATATGCTGCAAGATTTGCTAGTGCAATAGAAAGAAAAGAATTTAAATATCTTGTACTGTGCTTTCTGCAATGGTTTTTAGACTTTACTTCATATATTACTCTTTCTCCTACTTCGAAACTGTGCTTTTTCTGAAAATTGCCTTCTGCTGCATCAAATGTGTTAAGAAAAGTATTTCGTTTCTTTTCAACGGGAATAAGCGCTTACAGTCGTACAGCTCGCACGAACTGGAAGTAAACCGAGGACTTTTAACATACGAGAGTTGTCAGATACGTGCCCACCAAAATTTGGTTCGTCAAGCCCTGCCACTTCTTTTGAACGCTACACGTCGTTTCAATTCTTCTAAGGTTTGCTGGCTCGCTGAAAGCTTTCACCAAAAGCCTGACGGTCATCCACATCAATGACGGGAGCATCAGAGTGATGAGGATGTCTGCAAGACGAGAGGGCTCTCGGCACGCTTTCTGTTCGGGTTGCAGAAACAGGTTTATTTTCTAGTCGCCTTGAACGTAGTGCTTTCCACAAAGACAAGGGAAAGCCTTCAAATTATGCTGCTAAAGTGCTTGTCGCCAGTGAAGGAATCGCCACCTGTCTTGAGCCAATCATATGCTGATAAAACTTCAAAATAAACTGCATCTCGGTCTGCTTCATACATATTCCCGAAGTCTCCGATACTGGCCTGTCTTTTCAGGCGGATTTCTTTCGCGCGGCGTGAAAGCACAAATGAGAGCATAAATTCGTAAACAGCGTGGAACCTTAGGTTATCCTCGATTTTTTAGCTTTAAGGCGTACCCTAGGCATGCCAACACAAAGGAAGAATGTAAAGAGCTAAGGCACTTTTTGTAATAAGTTTCTGGCACAAAAGACGAAGCGATCTCGACGAATCACGCTTTTAAAACGGATGTATGCAGGTGAATTCAAAAAACATGATGTGATGATTTCTTTATCGACATATTAGAAGCATACATTATTGTTTTGTTGCAATCTGGCCCGCCATTTGACGGAATTTTGAAAAAATTTTGGCCAGAAAAAATAGTTGGGAGCAGTGAACATCTTTGATCTTCAAGAAATAAACTCGAGCGCTGGAGGGAACTGCTTTCTTAAGAAAAATTTGTCTGACTAACGGCTAATATATTACAAGGACAGAGAGTTACCTGAGGCAGTTGTGACAATTTTGGTGCTTAACTTCGATATTAAAATGGAAACCGTTATGAATGAGAAACTTTAATGCTTACATGATTTGGGCCAGCATGAACTTTGGGACACAAACGAAGAGAGACACGTGGAACACGGAACACACTGCTGACTAACAACTTTAATGAAAAGGCGCGGAACAGTGGTAAAGGTGGAGAGAAGGATGGAGAGAAGGCAAAGTTCATGGCGAAAGAAGGCCGCACCAAAGGCAAATGTACCAACAATCCTTAGAACAGATGATGAAACAGCCGTACCGGGAAAGCGAAATCACTGAGCCCCCCACAATCTTAGGCCGTGTTGCAAACTGTGCTCACGTGATGGGAACCAAAGCATGATCGAGAATCAGTTCTAAGAGTAGTCACAGGATAAGATCTAGGCCACAACAAAGACAGTGAAAGAGCAAAAGCCGCGTCATAAAAACAAAACACGAAACAACTGAAAGAATATATGAATGAAAAACCCGCAAGAAATCACACCAAAACAAAGCTAGAAGTTTAACATGAAGATGGACATGAGGCTGCGAAATCATGAAAGCTCCTTCGCCTACAGGTGAGAAGAGAGTTGAATAAAAACCAAAAAATGCCAACACTAACACGGGTAAAACAGAGCTAAAATCCTGAAGTTGAATTAAAACCAAAATGCCAACAATTACACGACTAAAACAGGGCTAAAAACCTAAAACATGATGTGGGAGATAAAAAAACAAAAATTTGGCCGGTTCATGGGACATGGCAAACATCATGGAGGAGCGTTTTTTCTTTGGTTGAAAGAGCAATTGACGGGGTGCTTACGCAGTCCTTCCCATTCTTGTAGATGGCTACAGCTTCGATGATTTCCCTGGCCAGCCTATCCTTTTTTCTTCCAAGGACCGAGATGTTGTCGAGGTTGGCCGTGAATGGGTGCTTAGGCTGGCGGCAATGAAGAGCCAGGAAACCTGATGTGGCAGTTGCTCCTAATGAATTTGCGTGTTCTCTAGCTCTTTCATTGACGCACCTGCCTGTCTGTCCAATATAACATTTACCGCATGCGACAGGGAAATGGTAAATTACGCCTTCGTCGCAATCTGCGTATCTTGTCTGGTGGTTTACTGCGCACCTCATCCTTGGCTCTTCATTGTTAACTTGGCGGCACATCTTGTATGCTTTGTTGGGTGCAGAGCAAACCACCTTGACAGCTTGTTTTGCGGCGATCTTTTTGAGGTTGTAAGTAAAGCCGTGGACATAGGGTGCAACAACGATGTTCTTGCAGGTCCACGTTTCTTCCCCCGTGGTTGCAGATTCCTTGCGAGGCAAGCGGTGAAGCAGCGCCTCGCTTACCGTGATCAGCATTTCTTGGGGGTAACCAGCTGCCCTTAATCTAGCGATCTGCTTCGAAAAGCTGGGGCCCATTTGGTGCGGGCATGATTTTTCAAGCGCTGACCTCAGTGCCCCTTTCGCAATTGCCCTCTTGACGGTCTTAGAATGAGCTGACTCATGGGGAAGGAAACCTTTGTTGCTGCGAGGTTCATAGCGCCAGCACGCATGTCCTTCTTCGAGCAGAAGCCGGAGATCCAAAAACCTAATTTGGTTCCCCTCGGGGAGATCATGGGTGAAAGTGAATTCGGGCATGCTTTCTTGAAATAAAGTTAGCATTCGTCCTACAAAGTTGCACTCGGCGGCTTCATGAGCACTTATTGAGCAAGAAATTAGAAAGTCGTCCACGTACCGAAAGATTGTGGTCCCCGGATAGCCGCGTACGATGCTGTCGATTTTCCTATCACAACATGCAAGGTAAAGTTCGGAAGGGTATGGTGCCACCTTCGATCCAATCCGGTAACGGCTGTTTCGTCATCTGTTCTAAGGATTGTTGTTACATTTGCTTTTGGTGCGGCCTTCTTTAGCCATGCGCTTTGCCTTCTCTCCATCCTTCTCTCCGCCTTTACCACTGTTCCGCTCCTTTTCATTAAAGTTGTTAGTCAGCAGTGTGTTCCGTGTTCCACTTGTCTCTCCTCGTTTGTGTCCCAAAGTTCATGCTGGCCCACATCATGGATTCATACCAACTGGCCCAGAAAAATGCCATTTTAATGCTTAATTTTGTAGGATCTCATGGAAAAATAAACTCTTACCTTGGACGTTTAACGGTACACTATGCAATAATGTGTGTAATGATAACTATAATGCGCGCCTTTGTACCTCACATTTCTAAGGAACTATTCCTTCGTTAAGTTCAAGTAAGAGCAGAGTCGCATGAACTTTGGATAACAAATAAAAAGCGGTTCTCGACATTTCTGAGAGTTGGTCCAGAAATATGTCTAAATTTCAAGCCCAAATAATCATAAGCATGAAAACACGCGATGTATTAAAATTTCTGCGTAGTATTATCGCTATCTCTCGCGTCTATTCAAAGGTCTGTAACGAGGGAGGAGGCAATAGCGAACTGAGATGAAAGAAAGCAGAGGGTATTGATCTCTTACAGAGTGCAGGACCAGCGTGCATTTTCGTTAAAATGTTTTTTTTCGCAATAAAGCGCATGCACTGGCAGTAGACTGATGCAAACCCTTGGTAAACAGCTTTAATATTGTACAATATTTATAGATAGCAGATGCTTTTGTCAACCTACATAACACATAAAAGGTACACCTACATATTATTTGTCAGAGGAAGCGAAGGCATTTGATACCAGAAAGAGTCCGAATACATTATCTTGTACACACGCTAATAAGCGCCAATTCTCATTATCGCCTATTCACACCAAATATACACAAATTATATTTACACAAATTCTAGATACACAAGATCCTTCCAATGCCCACAGTGACGGGATTTGAAGGCGCAGGCTCCTTTGCCAAGCCATGCACCCTAGAAAGCCGAGCATCAGGCCGGGTCATAGCGTGTACCCATTTTGAGGAAACCGGTGGGTAACCGGCCGGCAGCGGGAATCGAACCCACCACCTCCCGAAGCCGAGGCGGGTGCTCTACCACGAGGCCACGGCTGTTGAAATATACAGAGATTCTAAATACACAAATGATTGTTCGCAGATCAGCGTTACGAGCAGCCAACTTCAAAGGGACTAGACACTACAGGTGATTTCGGTTCACACATGGCTTCCTTTTGAGGCAGCAAAAGTTTATTCTGAAATGCGAGACGAGCAGTCGTTGAAGCTTCCTTGGCAGTCACACATTCGTGTTATCTGTATTTCTCATTTAGGGCGTATAAGGAAGATCCTTTAAAGATCTGTAGAAGACAAAAAACCCTAAAAATGCAAAGTCATAGAACTGCCAAAGCTTTCTTTAACGGAAAATTTTTATGCAAACTTCAACAGTGGAATATTGCAAAAAGAAGAGGAAGTGAAAGGACTCACGTAATGAGACCAATTTAAGAACATCAACTCATAACAGCTACCACTGGAAGCAACTAACAACTCCCAGAGCAAAATATTTAAAGTCCTATGAAGCGAACACGTCTAAAGCGGTGTTCCATATTGTACGAGCATATATCTTTTATTCAAGGACTGATTCATCCGACAGGTAAACCTTTTGCGGAAGTGAACAAAATAAATGCTTGCGACACGCGACCATGACATCAAAGCAGTCGTCTATACTTCTGAGCGCTTTTCAAAATCCAAACAACCGGTTCATGGCAACGCTCTTGCGGAGCTTTTAAAACTCATAGTTGAGTTGAAGAACTTAGAGTTTAACGGCCGGCACTACGGGCAAGTGAGCGGAGCGTCAGTAGGAACAAAAGTTGAACCAAATTACGCTAAAATATTCCTGGCTGTATTTGAGACGAAATTCCTCAACAGTTCTTCACATGAAGCCAACATTTTACAGAAGATTCATCGATGAAACCCACAGGCTGAAGAGCAGTGCTTACACTTGAAGAGCAGTCACGCTCGACATGGTAAAACCTCCATCCCTTGCGGACTTCCTACGTTTCCGTAGGATTTGCTCTAAGGAAGGCGACTTTGAATCAAAGTGCGAGCAACTCCGTGTGGACCTAGCACGGCAGAAACGCCCACTGTCAGTGATCGCGATTCAATCAAGAAAGCTTCAAAGCATGACCGGTAGTGTAGTGGAAGGCTCCGGAACAATTTCGACCACCCGGGGATCTTTAACGTGCACTTGCGTCGCACAGCGCACGGGCGCCTTCGCGTTTCGTTTTGATGGAGGAGAAACGCAAAGGGGCCCGTGTGCTGTGCGATGTCAGTGCACGTTAAAGATCCCCTGGTGGTCGAAATTATTCCGGAGCCCTCCACTACGGCACCTCTTTCTTCCTTTCTTCTCGCAGTCACTCGATCCATTTCCTTGCGGCATGGTTCAGGGGTCCGCCGAGATGTGAGACAGATACTGCGCCATTTCCTTTCCCCACAAACCAATTTTTTTATTTTTTTTTCTACTCGTGAATGCCATTAAGCAGCCACGCCCGAACTCTGGACTCAACCGGTTCTTACAGATTAGGTATCAATCCCTAATGTTAACGCAGTTCTTAAGAAACACGACTACACCCTCCTACAAAATGAAAGGATGAAAGATGTTTTGCGTCCTTCCCCACGCGTTGAGTATAGGCTTGCAAGGAACATGCGTGACATAATATCATCATCTACAAGCGGCAACTAATTTAACACGTCTCATGCGGCATCAAGAAAAGAATAGGGCGCCTATCATGTTTACACCTTTAATGGAGTAACAAAGAATTTTACGAGATATGTTCGTAGTAAAGTATAGCAAGCATAGCTTCCGACGTGTTTTCTATCTTTTAGCCATGTCACTGGTGCTGTCACGCATTTAGTGTTAGTGTTGCTTCTTACCCTTTTTTATCTTATATTGTCGCGCGTTTTATTGTTATGCGTTTATGGTTTTGGTTGCTTTGCTTTCTCTTTATTGTCATTTTTGCTGTTATATCTCTCTTTTCTTCATATATTGATAACTGCCATGTTGTTCCGCGCGTGGTCACGCGCAGTGACCATTACATTTGTTTTTACCCTGAATATTCCTGCAGGTCCAGTTATATTGCGGTAGATTGTACCTGTGAATCAGTGCAGCTCGTATCTGGTGTTGTATTTGTTGTTAGCCTTGTCTCTTTTGATCTCTCCCTTGGTGCGCGTGCGTGCGCGCGTGTGTGTACGGAGTGCTCGTGTAAGGATAGATTATCAACTTGTGATTTTTGTTGATGCCCAATTTTGTATTCTCTCCTGTTGCCACCACCTTTCTCTGAGTAGCATTTTACCAAGTCTTGTGCAATAGCTGTAATTTCTGTTTTCACTTTTTTTAGATGTCTATTTGGCATTCCTATTAACACATATTCCTACCAGTTTCTCTTGAATGTTGCCTCCTCGCTACCCAGGGGTCCAGCGTTTCACGCTTGTCAGCATGTTGCGATGATGAGCGACGCCTAGAGGATCACTCCCTGCCTTTCTAAGGAAGCCCTGAGGTGGTGGGGGAAAATTTTCCTGCCAATTTTTATTTTTGCTTATTTGTTTTTATTTTATGTCGCTCGCGCCTTAGGCACACATGCATCCACGTTAGGGGGTCGCATTTTTAAGTTGTCATCGATTCTATTTTTTCCTTCGTCGTCTTTTTACTCCCCCCCCCCCCCCAAGTTAATTTCACTGGTGCTTCTTACGCTACTTCTGTGCCACAAGCGCTCTTTAAAAGCTGCATGTTTCGAATGCTGTAGTACACTCGAAAAAGGCTGGCCCTCCAGCCGAAAAGTGGTGAAATAAATCCTGTTATGTTTCCAATTTGTTGTGAATTCTTCTGATATTGATCAATAAGCTCCCAAGAAATCACTTTATATATATGTTGTGTTGTGTTGGGTTTTATGGCACATAGGATGCTAAGGCCATCATGCGCGAAACGCAAGGTATAGACAATTGCCTTGTGCTGTATTTTATACAAAAAAGAAACCAAAACGGTGGTGTAAAGGACCGAAAATGTAATTTCATATCACCTAGTGAAGGTAAGGGGCAGAAAAAGTTTTAAAATGGCTAATGGTAAAAGCTTTAAAAAAGTTCAGGTAACCTCAGCGGCCATACTTTGCAGGGCAAGGATGTCGAGGCCTCCAACCAATGAAATAGACACCTCAGCGTTCTTCTCAGGAGTGAGAAAGTGGCTGAGGTTTATCTAAGAAAAGTGAGGCATTCACAGTTTATTAGGACAACCAGCCTCTAGTAAAAAGTTAAAAACATCTAAAGTGCCAGCAGTTGCATTATAACTCAAGAGTAGCACTGGGTGAAATGGAATACATTGATTATAAAACTGACTAAAATTCTTCTTTCTTAGCTTTTCTAGGATTGAACATGTAAATAAGATATGGTTTAGTGAGAGCTCGTCTCCGCATCTTTCGCAAATAGGTTTGGCTTCTTTTGTAAGTAGTTGTGTGTCAAATGTGTGTGTCCTATGCGAAGGCGATATAAGATTACTTCAGTGAAACGTTCTTGGTGTCTGCATGACTTCCATTCCCCCAAGAGTGGCTTTATGAAGTGTAGTTTGCTGTTGAGCTCATTATCCCACTCTTTTGCCATTTGTTCTTTAATGTGTTATGTATCAACTTCATGCAGGTTTTAAAAGCTATATCCAGATTTTTGATTTCACCATTTTCAGCTCGCACTGCTGCTGAGTCTGCTCACTCATTACCCTCTATGCCGACGTGGCTCGGTACCCAGCAGAACCTTATCATATGTAATTGTGTTGTGAAATTTTCTATGTTGAGTATGATGCTGCCTACTAAGGTTCAACTGCATTGCTTGACTGCAGCGCTGTGGGTAGGCTCAGGGAATCGGCGTATATTTTACTGTTTTCAATGTTCTCATTCACTATTTTGTCCACAGCCATACACACTGCTTAACATTCGGCAGTAAAAATTGCTATAAAACTTGGCACTCTTACTACTTCTTCCTATTTCCCCTGTACTACAGCACTTCCGACGTACATTGCTGTTTTTGAGCCATCTGTGTAAAACTCCGTGTAGCATAAATATTTCTCTTTCAAAGCCAAGTATTCTTGTAGTAGGTGTTCATGTGGTGTTTGTTTTTTACGAAACTGTGTTAGACTCAAGTAACACGCAGCGGGAATGCAGTACCATTGTGGCAATGGACCGCGTCTCGGGGCAATTTTAGGTAGAGCATATAGTATTCCCAGTTCAAGTCAAGTCAAGTCAAGTCAAGTCAAAGAGTTTATTCAAGCAACGTGTGGTACAGTTGTCTAGGGCGCAGACCAAAAGGCAAATGGATGCCTGACAAACAATCTGCGCCCTTCTTGCTCCCAGTCGAGAGCACAGTCGAGAGTTCGTGACATGCATCTTCAAAGCGTATTAACAAAGGTCTGATTGATTGCAGTTTATTATTGAATAGCCTTCAGAATGTGCACTTTGTTAGTATGGGGTATCAAAGGTGTCTGGGTAAGGATCTTAGTTACAGCACATATGCGCAGGTAACCAGTGGTCTTCTGTTTGCAAGAGATGGTTCATTTGTTCCTACACATAGAGTGTTTATGGGGAATGTGCTGTATGCACCAGTTGATAGATGAAGATCCAGGTGTTGTATAGAATCAAGTTTTGTTAGGTATGATGGTCTTGCAGACCCATACACAATGCATCCATAGTCCAAAGTGGGCCGTACTACGGAGCGGTAGATCTGTATAAGACATAACCTAACGGACCTCCAGTGTTTCCGTGAGAGTACCTTCAGTATATTTAGAGACCGGGAAGTTTTCTTTTTGAGGGTGTTTATGTGGGGTAAGAATGTGAGATTTCTGTCAAATGTTATAGCTAGGAATTTATGCTCTAGTTTTACTTGTAGAACAATTTCATTCAGATGCCGGGTTGGATCAGTCTGCACGCAACCTTTCAGTGAGAAAAAGACGGCAACTGTTTTCTATGGAGAGAACGTAAATCCATTTTGGTCTGCCCAAGTCGCTAGTTTGTTCAGTGTAAGCTGTATCTGTCTTTCGAATGTTGGTAAGCTGGAAGATGTGCAGGAAATTTGAAGGTCGTCAATATATACGGAATACATGATGGACTTTGGAATTATTTGCGATATTGAGATCATTTTTACAATAAAGAGTGTGGTACTTAGAATGCACTCCTGCGGTACGCCATTTTCCTGGATGAATTTTTTCGAATGTGTTCAACCTACACGTACACGAAATGAGCGGTCAGAAAGAAAGTCTTTTAAACAGTTCAGCATCCTGCCACGGATACCTAGATCCGCGAGGTCACGAACAATCCTAAACCTACGCGTGGTATTATAAGCTTTTTCCAGGTCAAAAATTGCTGCCAAACAGTGCCTTTGTGTGAATGCTTCACGGACTGTGTTTTCAACACGGACGAGATGGTCATTTGTACAGCATGCTTTTTTAAATCCACATTGGTGGATATCAAGAAGTTTGCGCAATTCAAAGATGAACATTAATCTCATATTAAAGCACACTTTCAGAACTTTTAGCAAGACAACTCGTAAATGCTATTGGCCTGTAACTGCATTAATCTCATATTAAAGCACACTTTCAAAACTTTTAGCAAGACAACTCGTAAGTGCTATTGGCCTGTAACTGCCAGCCGAAGTTGGCGGTTTTTCTGATTTGAGGAATGGCACAACCACGGCCTTTTTCCACGCCTCTTGCATTTTTCCAGGCTGCCATATTTTATTGAAGAATTTCAGGAGAACTTCTACAGGGTCCTCGGAGAGGTGAGCAAGCATTTCGTAATGAATTTCATCTCGACCTGGTGCCGTCTGTTTGCCCGCCGACAGTACTGTACGGATTTCGTGCAGTGTGAATAATTTATTGTAAAGTTCATTTACACTGCCACTTGTCGGCAGTCGTTGTGTTCTGTTGTGTTCTTGTAACTTATAAATAATTGTGTGCAGTGTGAAGAACTAGAAACTGTAGCGAAGTGTCCCCCTTGTTTGTCGCCCTGTTCGCTAATGCTTGTCTGTGTATTCGGAGCTGTTAGGAAAGGAATAGTAAAAGGAGTAAAGCTGCCATTAAGTTTGCAGACTTGTTCCAACATTTTTTTCGATGTAACTGAACTATTTATGGATGACACACAGTTTTTCCATGAAGTTTTCTCAGCATTTCGACGTATTTACCGTGCTTCTGCTCTCGCCTTTTTAAAATATATGAAGTTGTCGTGTGTGGGATATCTTCAGAAAGTTCCCCAGGCTTTGTTTTGTTTCTTTTTTGCTTCTCTGCACTCTTGTGTGTACCAGAGCTTATTATTTTTTTGTACAACTCCTGACGATCTAGGAATGGCTAGACATGCAGCGGCAATGATACGTGTGCAAATTTCATTTAGTTAGTCAACGCTAAGATTGTCGGGAAATATTTTCTCCAGACCGGTCTTTTCTTGAAATAGTGGCCAATCCGCTATGTGCAGCTTAAACGGCGTGGTTTTCTTGGGATTATTGGTGGTGGTGATGCAAAGTTAATTACCACTGGAAAGTGATCGCTTCCGTAAGGGCTGTCAAGAATATCCCACTTAAAATTGGTAAAAACGAATGGAGGGCTAAAAGACAAGTCTATGCAACTCATATCTTACCTGAGGATGAAGAGCAATATGTGGTTTGCCTGTATTGATTAAGCAGACGTTGTTGCACAGAATAAAATCTTCTGAAACCCGACCTCTAGTGTCTGTATGTTCACTCCCCTGAAACGAAGAGTGTGCGTTAAAATCCCGGACTACCAGATATGGCTCTGAGAGCTGCCTGAAAAGCTCCTCTAGATCTTGTAGTGTTACAGTAAGATGTGGTGGAAGATATATACAGCATACGGTAATTGTTTTAAAGCTCAGGACGGTGACTGCAACGGCTTCGTGATTTGTCTGGAGCTCTATTTCATGGGTTCCAACGCCGCTCTGAACTGCAACAGCAATGTCTCCAGAGAACATATTTGCTTGCTCACGGTCACGGCGAAAGACTTTATACCTTTTAAAATTATTTTTATGAGAAGGTCAAAAGTTGGTCTCCTGCACACACAGTGCTACAGGAGATAGAGAATTTAGGATATCTGTTGCGCACTATAGTTATTTAGAATTCCATGGCAGTTCCAGTGGATAAGGAACGCCATGAAGATTTTGGGGGGATTGTATTGAGACCTTAGGTCCCTCCTTGCTGAGGGCATGTTCCTAAGGTTTTTACTTTTTTTGCGATCAAGAGAGTTCGCCTCCGCAGCGGCAGTGGTGAGCTCTGACTTGTGTCCATCGCCTCACTGGAGGCATTGGAGTTCAGCGGGGAGCCCGCGGGCAGGGAGGTTGTGGGCTTCTCCCGAACGGGGAAGTCTTGCGGGCTGCGGACTTGGTGGCCGGCGGGCCCTTTTTCGGGGGTGGCATATACGCTTTCGCTGCATCTACCGGGGGCGCGGATGGTACTGCCTCAGCCTCACTTGGTGGGAGCTGGGCAGGTGCTGAAGGCCGCTGTGGTGTGCCGCGCCCACGCACCACATCGGCGAAGTTGTGCGTGCAGTGAAAGAGAATGTGTCCTGAGTCGTTGCGTAACGCTGTCTTGGCTCTTTAAATGTTATATTTTCTTTGATTTTTATGGTAATTAGTTCCTTTTCTTTTTTTCATGCAGGGCACGACAATGAAAAAGCGGCGTGGCCGCCTTCGCAGTTTACGCAGCGCGGCGCAGCATCGCATTCGTTTGATGATCATTGGAGGCACATTTAGCGCTAGTACCGCGGCCGCGGCAGCTTTGGGAGCCGTGGCCAAACCTCTGGCATTTGAAGCAGCGTCGAAGGTTAGGTATATACGGACGGACGGAGATTTTTGCATACCCTACCTGTACTGACTCGGGCAGGGTGCAGGAGGCGAAGGTCAGAACCAGGTGCTTTGTCGGAATTTCTTTGTTTTTTCACGGACTTTGATTTTGTGTACATTAGTGACATTCTGACCTGACAATCCTTCGAGCGTTTCTCCTTCGGTTAGTTGCGAGAACTCACTGTCAAGAATGACACCGCGCACTGTGTTTAGAGATCTATGTGGGGTCACGGAGACAGGGATATCACCAAATGTTTCGATGCTTTCCAGCTTTGAAATCTGAATGATATCGATCAGTTCGAGCAAAAGGTCACCACTAGCTAGTTCTGTCACTTTATATTTAGGGCCCAGGGAATCTGTGAGAACTTTGGATACTAGAAACGGGGATATAAGTCTGGCTGGCTTTCCTTTTTGTTCGCTCTGAGCGATGTGGTTTTTGGGAACGTAGCTTTCTTTTTGCTGAGAAACTGAGAGGTGACATCGGTCCGCCCTCTTTTCAGAGGGCGATGATTTGAAAGGAGAGAGTCCGCCATAAAAAAGAGTGTTCTTCGGCCATGGTGCCAGCCACCCACCATGGAGCCCAACTAGGGGACGGGACAGGAACTTTTAAGTAAGTCCTGCCCACGCCAGCTGCACACCACTGCTATAAACAAATATGGGCAGCTAAGGGTAGTTACGCCACACAAAGTTAACCATTCCCGCCTATGAAATATGTAAGAAAAAAACGAGAAGAGAGGAGGAGACAGGAGAGTTGGGAGAAAGAAAACTGGAAAGTAAAAGATGGAGAGGAGGAAGGGAAAAGATGAATAATAATATTAATTGGTTTTGGGGGAAAGGAAATGGCGCAGTATCTGTCTCATATATCGTTGGACACCTGAACCGCGCAGTAAGGGAAGGGATAAAGGAGGGAGTGAAAGAAAGGAAGAAGAGGTGCCGTAGTGGAGGGCTCCGGAATAATTTCGACCACCTGGGGATCTTTAACGTGCACTGACATCGCACAGCACACGGGCGCCTTAGCGTTTTTCCTCCATAAAAACGCAGCCGCCGCGGTCGGGTTCGAACCCGGTAACTCCGGATCAGTAGTCGAGCGCCCTAACTACTGAGCCACCGCGGCGGGGGAAAAGATGACTGCCGATTTCCCCCGGTGGGGTCAGGCCGGAGGTGTCGTCTACACGAAGCTGGGGCCAAAGTGGTGTGTTGCCTCTGCCGAGGGGCCTTATAGGTCCAAACACTCGGCATCGGCTCAACCACCAGGAACCCCTTTTTCCCGGACACGGCGATGCCACGCACGGCGAAGCGCGGGTGCTCGGGTCCATATTGATGCACTGTTCACCATCATCCCCCGCAGATGTCCCTGCGGATGCTCGGGATTCCGTCGCCACTCACCAACGCCTGCAAGCATCAGACGCCCCCCTGCGGGACACTTTATATATATATAAAATAGCGCATAACCTGAAAATAATCTGAAAAATGTGGGGGGAAGTTGAGGTTGAGGTGTTGAATGCTACAGGTGGGGTTAGCCTTGCTTTATCTGCCGGCAACTGCTCCACCGCAGCGTCCCTTCGATATTAACAATGCCGTATCTACCCCGCTAAGCGCACAGTCTCTTATAGTAGCACACATTCTCTCCCGCAGTCACCATCTATGCACACAATCAATCCACACAGTTCACATCACAGTCCACTCCAGAAGTCACCATCTATGCACATATTCAGTCACTGTAGAACATATGCCATTGTAGTGCCACACTCCATACACACATTCACTCACAGTATAAAGTAGTCCACTTCGGAAGACACCATCTACGCACACATTCAATCACAGTAGGCCATAGTCCGTTCCTGCTGTCACCATTTAAAACAAGATCCGTGTTCTGCAGAAATGTTAAACGAAGGCGTGCAGCCTCCCTTCTGCATGTCCGGTTTCCACTCGGGCAGACAATGTCCTGCACTGTGCTGTGACGGGTTCCTGTCTTCTTGATGGAAGCGAACATCACATGCCTTTCCGCGTTGTACTCTGGGCAGTACATAATATAATGTTCGATATCCCCGCACACACCACATAAAGAGCAGAGCGGAGATGATGCTATGCCGGTATTATGCATCCATGCAGGAGTGCGAGCAGAGGCCTTGCGAATTCGATGTAGAAGGGTCGCCTGAGATCTTCTCAGTCCCTTGGTCACACATGGCTTGTGGGACGCACTCCACAGGGTACTGAAGTGACCGAGCACCGTTTTCCTGCAGAGACTTGGTCCATCTTGAGGTACTTTTTTTGATGGAATCCTTGAGAGAGCTTGATGGGCGAGACTGTCTGCCACCTCATTACCGTTGACTCCTATGTGAGAGGGCACCCACTGGAAATGTAGAGTAAAGCCTCTGCTGTGCAGATTCTGCACCAAGCGCAGAGAGCTTAGAGACAAGGCGTCAGTAAGGAATCCGTGCTCTAACCTCTGAAGGGAAGATTTTGAATCAGTTAGGATGACAACAGGTTGAGCCGGACAAGACCCTAACTTCCGTAAAGCCGCCTCAATAGCAACACTTTAAACCGTTGTGGAGGATACGACAGCAGTACAGCGCACGGACCACTTACAGTTCAAAGAAGGAATGTAAAAAGCCGCTGCGCTAGCTTGTTTGACCTTGTCCACAGAACCATCCGTGAAAATTTGAAGATGGCAGGCATACTCTGTTTCCAAGTATTCCAGTACAAGCGAACGCGTTGCCGCCAAAGAATATCTGCGCTTTGCGCTCACATGGGGAATTGTGACCTTACATTCGAGAGTCGGAAAAGACCAGGGCGGTTCAACCGTTTCCTTTGCCTTCAGACATTAATGCCTAAAGAACTAAGAGTATTGAGTGCCAAGTAAGCCTTCGACTCATATCTCTTGCATAGTCGCTGGAGAAGGGATCGCCCAGCTACCGTCTCTCCTAAGCGGTCAAGATGCATTCATAGTCTCTGAGAAGCGATAAGGCTAAGAGTTTTCGATAGGGACTAATGAAGTACTGCCTTATTCGCAGCCGCCTGGGGAACTCCAATGGCTCTTCTTATGCCCTTTCTGTGGACAACTTCGAGATGCTCAAGTTGTGATGCCGAGGGCGAAATGAAAGGTAATTGATACATTATCCGGCTGACCACCAGCGCTTCATGAAGTTTGACCATTGAAGAAGGATGGTTTCCCCATTGCTCACGTGCAATTCTACGGATCACATTGAGACGAGAAGATATAGATGAAACAATCGCGTCTACAGCTTTTCGCCACTGTAGACGGGAGTCAATAATGACGCCCAGGAAACGCACGTGGTTGAATTGACGGATGCAAGAGTGACCGAGGTCTATCTTCAACCGCGCTTGGCGTCTTCCTACACTTGGAAACAGAATAAAGCCGAATTCCGTTTCCAGGTGTAGGAAGACATTTTGAGGCACCTGCCTGTTCTTGGCGCCTCACAAATTGAGTGAGCTCTGACGCGCCATTAGCAACCGTCATAAGAGGGTGATACATTTTAGCCCTTTCAAATGCAAAATTTTACACGGGTGTGAAGGTTTTTCGGTGGTGGCTACGAAGTTGTATATGAACTCCAGCTGTCTTGCAAAAAGCTATATAGGCTCAATATTTCACCTGCCATCTGGGGTAATACGTCGTCAAGGGACGTCATTTCACCGGTTATGGCTTCGCGCTGCTTACACCAAACACTACCTTAACAAGATCGGAACAGACACTAATGGAAATTACCTACATTGCCACAGTCCGGAGACTATTGGACACCTTCTTTGCGAGCGCCCGAACTACACTAATGAGAGAACACTACTAACGACCTTGACACACCTGGACTCTCGCCTCTCTCTGAAGAAACGCTTTTAGGCGCCAGGGTGAAACGCGCTAATTGGTGGTGTGTGACGAAGGCCGTGCTCAGGTTTTTATGTGAAACAGGCCTTGGCACCCGTCTGTGACCACCTGTGCAGTGCCTACACGGTTTTCACAGTTTACATTGTTTACCCGGTTTACGGTCTGGCATCCGTGAGAGTGCACTCTAATATGTGTTGACACATGTGTGTGTTCAAGACATGAATTTCACGTGCGTCTACTCACCGCGATGCGAGTGTCAGCCAGTTTGTGTGTGTCTTTGGACATCACCCTTGAAACTCGTATTATGCCATCATCAACCTTCGTTCGCTCTTTCTTTTTCCTCCCCTTCCCTTTTCCCCGGTGTGAAGTAGGATAGTTTAGTTTAGTTTAAGGGGTTTTAATGTCCCAAAGCGACTCAGGCTATGTGAGACGCAGCAGTGAAGTGCTCCGGAAATTTCGACCACCTGGGGTTCTTTAACGTGCACTGACATCGAACAGTACACGGGCCTCTAGAATTTCGCCTCCATCGAAATTCGACCGCCGCGGCCGGGATCGAACCCGCGTCTTTCGGTCCAGCAGCCGAGTGCCATAACCACTCAGCCACCGCGGCGGCCGTGTGGTGTAGGAGGCCAGGGTCATGTCGCCACCGGCTGACCTCTCCTGTTTTCCTCTCATTAAAATTCCTTTCTCTCTACATATAAGGCAAATCGACCACTGCTTTTACATTCTCAGCGTGAACACCTTAACTCACTGTTTGATTCCAGGTATTCACATTTTAAAGATAACTGCCGCGATTACGGGAAAAAAGACCACAGAAAAATCACCGCCCTCTTGTTAATAATAACAATAATAATAATAATTGGTTTTTGTGGAAAGGAAAATGGCGCAGTATCTGTCTCGTATATCGCTGGACACCTGAACCGCGCCGTAAGGGAAGGGATAAGGGAGGGAGTCAAAGAAGAAAGGAAGAAGGAGGTGTCGTAGTGGAGGGCTCCGGAATAATTTCGACCACCTTGGGATCTTTAACGTGCACTGAAATCGCACAGCACACGAGCGCCTTAGCGTTTTTCCTCCATAAAAACGCAGGCGCCGCGGTCGGGTTCGAACCCGGGAACTCCAGCTCAGTAGTCGAGCGCCCTAACCACTGAGCCACCGCGGCGGGTGCCCTCTTGTTACTCAGATTTTGTTTCGCCACCGGTATAAAACTACAGAATTATTGAAGCATATTTTGTCCGGAGGAAACAGCTACAATGTGTATTACAGTTTTCTTTATTTCTTGTTGATAAAGTGCTTTCTTTTCCTTATAATTCTTGATGAATATATGGGGTACAAAGAGGAGAGGTGGAGAGATCGACTCGGTTATTGACATTAATTTAACGCGTTGTGGATTAGTTGATAATGTTTTATCTCTAGAATGTGCTGTGTGCAAATATTGTTTCATTTTTTTTAGTGTCACAGGACACTGTTCTATAAGATGCGTGTTTTTCTCAAAAAAACTTGTCGCGAGTAGGCCCTCGCACGTGTCATTTCCTACTTTGCCTTTCGTCTGTTTCGCGCTGTACCACTCGCAATGAACTGGAATAACTCATATTTTTTTCCAGCTTGTCGCAGCAATATGGCGGAACCCATGCTAAGAAAATGTCATAAAAGTTAGATTTGCTGCTAGCACGTCGAAATTAAGTTAAACAGTATGAGGTTATTTATTAGGTATTACTACTGCGTCTAGATAATTAGTAGCAGGCTTCGGATTCGTTGTCGGCGGCCAATACTGAAGTTGCATTAATGTGAAACGCGTTGCATAATTGCTGAAATTTATCTGCAGAACAAAAAAAATGAGCGAACACTGAGGCCACGATCGCATATCAAGCGTTAACAAGAACATAGGTCGAGTAAACTTGAAATTTGGGCGAGTTGGTAAGTATTCATAGTGGGTGAACAGCGCTTGTCTTGCCTTTGTACCGCCTTTGTTGCGCTGTTCACCCACCATAAAGAACATAGGTCGCCGTTTCGAATTCATGCAGTGAGCTAGAATACAACTTAACTAGGACGTTTATGCAGCAAGAAACTCGAAATCGTATGCTACCACCCCGTAACACTGTGCGACAAAAGGGTAGAGCCGCAATGTTCATCTGAAGATTCATAAAGACGTAGAATTGGGGATACATAGGCGGCCGGTTCGAATCCCTGCCGCGACCTGGGCTCTACCATAACTGGCAAGTTTATGCTGCAAAAAATGCTGAATCATATGGAATTATCCGGAGCATTCTGCGACAAACGGCTGGCCGAAAAATTACACAGTGATGTCGGGACTATGTGGTCCGACTTTGACGTCTGCCTGACAGGAATATATATACCTGATCGACAATGTGTACTTTCGAGTTGTGGTGCTCGCGCATCAAACTGCCGCCTGTTATTATTATATTGAATTACGTAACCACCTATGTTACCATAACAACCACTGGATTACGATTTGCGTTATAACACATAACGCTTAGACGCGAGAAGTAGAGCTTAACGCTCTAAACCTGAGGCTGCTTCACATCTAGAATGCTCTTCCTCATAATGCCCATTGTAGAGTTTACAGGGGGAATGTGAAATTGCAATGTTTTGATTTTCGTTCTGTAATCGCTGCATAAATTTTCCATCATCAACAGACTGCTCGACCAGAAATTATTATCCTAGACGTGCCCTAGCTGTATTGCTTGTATTGAGTTTGAGAAGCGTTTGAGAAGCAAGATAAGGTTCTTCGATTCAAAAAGAGGGGAAAAACTGCTAGCCAGGCATTGATTCAGTTGAAAACTTCAGAGAAGGCTTCTGACACGGATAGCGATTCTTCTCGGTCATAGCTCAGAATTCTACTTGTAAACGCCCGCAGTATCGCAAATAAAGTAAGTGATTTAGAGTATCTTCTAATTTCTCAAAACCCTGATGTATTGATGTTGACTGAGACATGGTTACATAGGGCAATTAGTTACAGTAGTATTTTTCCTCCTGACTACAACGTGTTTAGATGCGACAGGAATTCTAGAGGTGGTGGCGTGGCTATAGTTGTGAAAAGCACTATAAACGCAGTCGCTCTTGATTGCAGTCTCCCTGAAACGGTTTGGTGCAAGATCAGCTGTGCAGACATGTGGTATATATTAGGGACTGTGTATAGACCACCAGCCACTCCGCCAGAATTTTTGGATAGCTTGAATGAATTCCTTAGCTCCCATGTAAATGAAAACACAAGACTAATAATGGCTGGTGACTTTAATTTGCCGCATATTGATTGGGAAAGTCTATCAGCGGGCAATGTAGAAATAAGGAGCGCCGATAAAATGATGCAGATTATGTTTTTCACATAACCTTAAGCAAATAGTTAAAGACTTCACAAGAGTTACACCAAAGTCCCAGTCATTGTTGGACTTGGTTTTCATATCCGGTAGAATACCTGACTATACTGTATCAGTTGAAAATGGTTTATCGGATCATAAGATGGTTTGCTTGAATGTACCGCTGCACACAAGAATCTGTAAGCAAGCATATGTCGTGATGCATGTTAAGGATTATGGCCGTGCGAATGACACGTCTATCCTAGAAGTTTTGGAAGAACAGTTTAATGAATTTGAAATAGCATCCATCCGCGAAAGTGTAGAAGAACTATGGAACCGTATTAAAGGGATAATCAAATACTGCATAGATCTTTTTGTACCCGAACGTATAAAGAAATGAAAGCAAAGTAATCCATGCATAACTAGGCACATCATACACCTTAAGCGTAAGATAAAAGACTAAGGAAGAAAAAAAGCAGGGCAATAGAACTTTCAATAACCAAACAAATGTTAAAATCTGCTTTGCTGGAGTCGAAGAAAACGTTCTTCAATAAAACGCTTACAAACTTCCTGAAATGCTCGCCACAAAAGTTTTGGCGATACTTCACAGATAGAAAGAATGCAATAGAACAGATAGTGGATAGCGACGTAGTCGTGACAGAAAAAAAAGATATTGCAAACGTACTTAATCATTTCTTCCAATCAGTTTTTACCAAGGATAGATGTGATGCAGACGATGATCCTTTAGACTGCGCAATACAATACCCAATGGAAGACCTAGGCATTAAAAGGGAGAGCGTGTTCCAGCATTTGCTTACGTTGGACGCAAAAAAATCGTGTGGCCCAGATGAAATACCGTCGGCATTTCTTCAACGGCACGCTGAATGGATGTCGTATTATTTGCAGCTATTATTTGAAAAATTTTTGCGAGATCATTCAGTACCTCAGGACTGGCGCGCTGCCACGGTCATTCCGATATTTAAAGGTGGCAATAGGCTATGTGCAAACAATTATAGACCAGTCTCGCTGACTTCTGTGTGCTGTAAAGTCCTAGAGCATGGAATAACAAAACATATTCTGAATTTTTTAGACAAAAACAATTTATTATGCCCAGTTCAGCACGGTTTCCAATCTTGCCTTTCGACTGTGACACAGTTAATCGAAACTGTACATGACCTTTGTAAAGCTATAGATGAATGCCAACAGATAGATATTGTGTGTATAGACTTTGCGAAGGCATTTGATAAGGTTGTACATCATAAATTACTTTCCAAATTGAGAAGCCTAGGAATTAGTGAAACTATAGTATTGTGGATTCAGGCATATTTAATGAATCGTTACCAAAAGGTTAGAATCGGTAACAGTGAGTCGGGGAAGTGTGCAGTTGTGTCAGGAGTGCCGCAGGGGTCTGTTTTAGGCCCGCTATTGTTTTTATTGTATATTAATGATATTCCTTCTAACGTTGTTCCGCCCGTAAAAATTAAACTGTTTGCCGATGACTGCTTAATTTACTCGCGTGTAGCCTGCGCTGAAGATCAGATTGAACTAAATAGATGCCTACAATCATTAAATTCGTGGGGCCAAAGTTGCGGCATGGTAATTAACTTCAAAAAATCCACATACACTCACGTAAGTAAAAAACAGAACCTTATCATATTTGAATATAATATAGGAGAAAATGCCTTGGTCGAGGTACAGAGTTTCCAATACTTAGGGGTGACAGTGACGCAAAATCTAGACTGGAGTCTTCACATTGATAATATCTATTCAAGAGCTTACCAAAAGCTCTGCTTTCTTAGGAGAAAACTACTAGATGCGACTAAAGAAATTAAATTGGTGCCTATAAAACGTTTATACGACCAGTTCTGGAATATGCGAATGCTGTATGGAACCCACACCAAAAATGCTTAAACAAGAAGGCGGAAAGAATTCAGCGCATTTCAGCACGTTTTATATGCTCCAAGTATCGCCGCACTGACTCCGTTACAGAGATGATGCAGCAGTGTGTACTGGAAACACTGGAAATTAGAAGGATAAAACATCGACTCAAACCTTTTTTCCAGATAATGCAAGGAGCATTAAAAATAAATAAAGAACATTATGTGAAAGCGCCTCTAAAACGTGGTTCCCGAAAAAACCACAGCAGGGTACTACAACCTATTAACGCACGTACGGATGTATACCGGTATTCCTTTTTTCCTGATGTTATCGAATTATGGAACAAACTGCCAAGTGATGTTGTGAAGAGTGCGAACGTGCAACAATTTGAGCTAGGTGTCAATATGTTTTTGAGAAATGGAGTACAAAGTTTGAATTCTGATTCGTGATTGCTTACTGAAGTGCTTATGAAATGTATTTGTTTTTGTTCCCTCCCTGTAACGACCCTCGTGAAGGGTTAACAGTACGACCAAATAAATAAATATATAAATAAATAAAAATCGACCTCATATAATATCAAGGTATGAGTACTAATGCATCAAGAAAGGCACGAACACACCGAATTCCAATACATTATCCTGAAAGAGAGTGTTCGTGATACAATCGAGGAGGAACTTCCACCATTGGAAAGTCGGAATTTTAGCCATTAGCTAAAAAGGTTAGCCTGTATGTTGCAATTCTTCATTTTTCGCGTCACATTATAGCACAACTACGTCTTCTGTACGCCCGACAATTGCCGGGGAGAAACAGGGCTCTACCTTGAGTAATATTGCTACTTCAAGAGCCCCACAGATGCGCGAAAACTTGTGTCATAACGAATCCACAAACTTGTGTGAGTCAGTGCTGCGATTTTAATGCTTGCCTTATCAGCTATTAAACCGCTTACCGTACAGACTGCAGACACGACACTAATTTAATTAGGCTGACATGGTGTACTTCCGATGAAAGAAAGATATCCGTGCAAATAAATTATCACCTACGCATGATAATAATATCCGGCCTGATGAGCTGGGATTTCCCGTTCCTGTTATAAATTTACTTCATTTCTCTAATACTTTATTAAGCATCGAATATTCCCTCCATTAGAGTTTTCTTCACGAAGAAAAAATACTAAGTACCGAAAGCCGTGGTGAAAATATAAAGTAGCTATTATTGTGTGCTCAGTATTAATTCAAATTACTCAGTTTCCTGTAAGTTCTCAATCGTGGATAGGCTGGTAGGTTTTAAAATTCACCAGAAATTATGAAAAAAACGAGGACCCAGAAACACACGCGGTTGCTAGAAATCTTGGTAACCGTAGAGGACGTAGTGTAGTGGGTTGCAAAAAGATCTGGACAGATAGAAGTGTTTACATCAGGTGCATTTTTACCTGTACATGGAAATTCGGTCACTGTAAAGCCTAGCCAATGAATAAACGCACATTCACAATGGAGCCTTTACAAGAGGTATCCTAATGCGATAGTTTCTTAGTTGCTACTCAAGTCTACATTTGTTTATTTACAATTGGAGAATATGACAATAGATTTCTCAAGGCAGTGGTATGCAATAAATTTTGATACATCATATGCCAACGAACAGATATCGGTGAAATATTCAATTATATTTCAATTCGCATTCCCTTCGTTATAGCGCCGCGCTCTTCCGGGTTTTTATTCGCCGGGTCCTAGTTTCATATCAACACAAATTTAACACTTCCTTGCCAGATATAGTTTCCTTCATCTTGGAATTTTTTGCGAATAACAGTGCCATCACATTCACTTTGTTTCACTCCCTAAAAAAAAATGCCACCTTGAACTCTGTTCTTCCTGCTTGGTGTGTTGTTTCTTCAATCGCGGCGTATTCACTTGAGTTCTTGAACGCAACACTTCTTTCGGACAATTAATTTTGCGAACTCAGAGTTTGTTCTGAGCTCATTAGGGTGGTGAAAGCAACGTGCAAATTCGAACTTTTTTTATTTATCATACTGTTAGTCACACTGGGACTGCTACAGGACTGGATTTATAAGCAAGGTACAAATTAACAGACAGTAACATAAGGGTCTGCAATAAGGTTTAAAGAAACAAGATATTAAAGCATCAATAAACGGTCACATCGAGTGCGGCATAGTTGACGAAGATGGTTGGCAATTCTGGTCTTCAAAGGATGCGTTAAAACACATCCAAAGCAGTACAGGCAATTGGCCCAACATTGGTATCCGTATTGTAGAATGAACAACGACGAAGGTCTAAGGCATATTTTGCTTTTCTGCATGCCTTATCCATACCTTTTTTCAGACGTGCTATGCCAATCGCTATGGACAAGAGTGGCGTTGATAAACACTGTGAGGGTTAGATTACGTGCTCATAGTAATACCACAGGACACTTCAGGATCTGACAGCCGCCGTGCATCTTTTTGTAGAGTAACGCACGCGACAAAGAGACGTAACGGGTTTGAATGTCACTGGTAGCGTCAAGTTAATTTAGTGCGAAAGCTCTTCTTGCCGCGCTACCCTGGTATTATCTCTGTGGGTCTGTGTGCGTGAAGCGTTTGAGGAGTAAGTGTACTGCCTCCCTGGGTCAGCCGACACCTCAATCGAACTTTGACAAAGGTGGCGGTAGTGTCCACGTGTCAAAATCGTGGTTTTGCACAACTCCCCAGTTAGCGTCACTTCCCACTTGATGCCTATCATTTTTCAGGTACAAAACCATCTCACCTACTCCAAGTGTTGCCGCGAGTCTTTGCAGTGTTTGTTTGTTCATTATTGAAAACTGCCGGCGTGCCGCTTTATCGCTTTGTTTGCGATGCAAGATGCAACCAGATTTATCTCGATTGATCGCATTCAGGCAGAGCTGATTCCACATTGTTCCAAAATGTTCTAGTAAGTTTACACGCGTTGTCCCGAAAGTTCGCTATCAGCTTTATACTGAGCGTGGCTAACCGCAGCGGGCATTCTGTACAACGACCTCCGAGCACGTTTGTTGCTACGCCGCCGCCAAGTGATTCAGTCCATTGTGGGAGCAAGTCAGTCCAAAAAAAAAACAGTTTAGTTAGACACAATTTTCGAAGCTTTTCAGCTCTCCGAACCGCAGTCACCACTTCGTGACATCTAGTGGAGGGGCTGGGTGGCCTTCCATGTACCGTACACCGCCGTCAAGTCGTGAAGCCAGCCCTCTGCGCTTCGCACCCGAGGACGAGCCAGCAGCTCACCGAGCCAGCCGACATCTCCAGGGAGAGCATCCTGAGTTCGGTACTCTGCCGGACCGCACCAGACAGCGAAAAGACGCTGCTACGAGCACCGCAACCTAGCCAAATATGTCGACATCGATCACACTGCATGCAGCCGCGGGTGCCGCCAGCTTTCAATGGACCCAAGGCGAAGACCCCGAAGAATGCTTGGACCAACTTGATAGCGGGGCGTCATCCAACAATTGGGATGATGCAGCGAAAATCGGGCACGTCTTTTTTCGCACTGGATGGCTCGGAACGCACATGGTGTGAAAACCACGAGTCTTGCTTATCGACATGGGGGATATCTAAGAAAGAACTTATGAAAAAGTTCTCCGGCGTCTTGAAGAAATAAAGAGCCGAACAACTCCTAGAGTCCAGGATCCAGTTTCCGAACGAGCCCGTACGGGGTTACGTAGAAGAAATGAAGCACCTCTTTGACTGAGGAAAAGCAAGTTCAGTCTTTAATGCGCGGCGTCAAAGAACAACTTTTTGCCAGCCTCGTCCACTAGACGCCAAAAACCGTCGAGGAATTCGAGCAAGAAACCTCCACCATCGTGAAGACCCTCGACGTCCGGACTCGACAGTATAATCGCCCTGCTTATTTCTCTGCAATTCGTCCGGACACCATGAACACCACCAGCGACAGGTTGCGCGAAGTTATCCGCGAAATCGCCCGCAAGGAGCTACGGCGACTGCTGCCATCGTCCGCGCCGCCCCAATCGGCGGCTGTCATGGATGTGGTGCGGGAAGAAGTGCAACAGGCACTTGTCACTACGACGGCCACAGAAACCCAGGCCATGACCTAGGCCGCTGCAGTGCGCACTGTGCATCCCGAACAACACCCCCTACGTTCTCTCCGAGATCAGCCACTTGTTCCAGAACGTCGCCTCCCTGCCCCCCCTCACCCAGCCGACGAACGCCGGCCAAACCCCAAGAAATGCGACGCCTGGAGGACCTCCGACAACCGGCGGCTGTGATTCCATTGAGTTGAGGCCGGCCATATTCTTTTCTCACTGACAGTATTGGCGTATCAGTCTTCGTGGATTTGCCGTTGACGCACCACGAACACGCTTCGGCCAAGGACCGCAAGAAAACGACGAGTACCTGCGTCGAGAGAAATGCTCGCCCAACCACCTTTCGCGCTCACCATCGCCGTCAGCCTCGCGCTTTTCGTCGCCACGCCGCAGCTACACAGCTGCGGTGCGAGGAAGGTCTCCGAGCCCCGTGGAAAACTAGATACAGCAACCTCTGGAGGCGAGGTTGCTCCCTGGCGAAACACCGAAGATCCTGCAACGACCATGCCGCACGAAGACGCCGCCAAGGACACGCCGACGCCGCATACAATGAAAACCTTGAACACGACGCGAACCGCCTTCAAAACGACGCCGCTACAGAGAGAAGCTTCGACACCTTCTACCCACAATTCCCATACCCCACGAAGCCATGACCCAACGCCCAGAACGATGTGCAACTCAAGAGCCAAGACGTTCGACTTGGAAGTGACTGTCGACGGCCGGAAAGTTACCGGTCTAGTCGACACAGGGGCTGATTACTCGGTGATGACTGAAACATTCGCTGCGCAGCTGACGAAAGCCATGAGCACTTGGGACGTCCCACAAATTCGCACCGCAGGGGGCCACCTTATTACGCCATCAGGACAGTGCACAGTGCGAGTGACATTCAAAAGACACACCTATCCTGCGACCTTCGCTGTGCTACGGCAATGTTCCCGCGAATTGATCTTGGGCATGGATTTCCTTAATTAGCATCAAGCGATCATCGACCTGCCATCCAAGCTGATGACGCTTTCGAAGGACGAGGCCATCCCTTCAATGAGAACTGAAAAAAATCACGTTGCCCTGAGTGTACTGGAGGAAGAAGTGAGCATCCCACCCCGTTCAAGCGTTATACTGACCATAGGGGCCACGAAAGCCATTAACTCTGAAGCCATCATCGAGGGGAACATGCAGTTGCTTCTAGACCGAGGAATCAGCATCGCAAGTGGCATCGCACATTTCCGCAATGGCCAGGCCGAAGGACTGCTGACTAACTTCAGCGAAGAATACCGGCACTTTAACAGAGGAACGACGATTGCTTTCTTTGAAGAAATATCCGAAGCTCGAGACTCCTTCGCCCTATCCGACCCATCCGCGGAAGATTCGCCTGACCAAGATACCCCTGAAAAATACTCGGACCGAAAGAATGGATTAGGCGACAGTTGTACCCACACAGACGCACATTTAAAACGCTCAACGTGACACAAGCAGTAGCACACAAAACTAAATAAGAAAACTAACACAAAACACAAAGACTACCGATTCACACGACCCGGGAACACAGGTACCAGCGTCTACTTCTAGCCTTCTGCTATTAGGCGTCGGCGTTCACGCTCACGGTTCGGTGCTGATGCAGCGTTGCATGGCTCCAGTAGCCGTCGTCGAGGTGGCGTTCGAAGTGCTCAGGCTGGCGTCGCTGGCAGCATCGTTGGCGGCGTCGCACGAGCTCCCGGTCCAAACACCCGTGGAGGTGATGCTGGTGATGTTGGCGTTTTGGGCACCAAACGGATGGATAGAAACAGCGCTGCTGGATATTAAAGTACTACTGGGATCTGCTCCGATTCGCAGTCGCTTCACAACGCAAGGGGCTCTTCATCTAGATATCTCAACGGAAGAGCAAGTAGACATTCTTCTGCGGTGCTCTCAGATCGGTGGCATACGAGTTCAAGCCCGGTTGCCACACTCCTACATGACTAACACATGTGTTATAAGGGGAGTACCAGTGTGGTATTCGGAAAGTGCCCTTCTTGACTTCTTGAAACCGAAAGGAGTTCTGCACGTGCGACGGCTAATGCGCCGGGTGGAGCCTTGTGAACAACAATGGGCAGCGAAGCCTACAAACTCTATTGTGCTAACGTTTGCTCCCAACACCGAGCGCCTTGGAATAATTGACCTTGGTTTCACCAAACATGCAGTCCACGAGTTCGTTGAAACTCCTCCCCGGTGCTTCAGGTGCCAACGCTTTGGACATGTAGCGAGAGTTTGCAACAAAGATCAACGTTGCAAGCGGTGTGGTGGTGGCCATGATTACAAAGAGTGCAAGGCAGATTTTGCTTGCGCTAATTGTGGAGGTGACCATCCAGCGAGTTTCAGTGGCTGCACATTCCGTGTAAGCGCCTTACACCGTCGCAAGTCCTTCATTTGTGGCCCCAAACCACAACCTACTGAGAAGCCGATACGTGGAAGTGAAGAGTTCCCTGCGCTCGAGTCGGAAGCTCGGGACGTGGTAGCAAGCGACGTCGCTGCACGACCTGATCCGAGCAAGTCGGCAACGGCCTCCGACGGTGAGCTGGCTGTTCGATCTGCTTCTGCAAAAAGTGTCCATGTTCCTCAGCGACCAGATCACAGCAAGCCTCGACAACATGGAGGACATCCCCTTGCCTTAAAAGAGATGCAGACACCAGCTACCGTGGCCAAGAGTGGGTCCCAGTCCCCGTCTTTTGTCGAAGTGGTGCGCCAGTGCGTGCAGCAAAATAAGGAGCTCAAAAGCCGGAATCTCTCCGACCTTCTACGTGTTTTGTTTGATGTCCTGCGTTCATATAGCCAAGCGATGCAGCCGGGCACTTTGAAGAACTTTATACAGCTGGTGCTTTCCATTGAGACCTTGATCACCGCCTTCGCAGAGAACTTCAATTCCTAGATGGCTAGTTTTCTTCAACCTGTTGCAACTAAAAACCCTAGAAAAGTGCCGTTTATCATGCAATGGAACTGCGCTGGGATTATAAGTCGATTAGCAGAACTAAAATTGTTCTTGAAAAAGACCTGTGTTCCAGTACTGGCCCTCTCGGAGGCTGGCTTGCGAAGCGGGAGGTCTTTGCCGGGATACGTCACCCACTAGAATTGCAGCATAAAGTTTTTTTCCCGCAAGAAGTGCCGCCCTTTACATACGAAGGGAGATTCCTCATGTGGCTTTGAACGTCACCGATCTTCACATCGACAGTATTGAGGTAGTGGCTGTGAGGATTCGGCTCGCATTCCGAACTCTATCCATTGCATCAGTATACGTGTCCCCACGGAAGAAGGTCGATATGGCTTTGTTCCTCCAGCAACTTTGTGACCGCTACCCAGCACCCAGAATCATCTGCGGTGTCTTCAACGCCCACCGTTCTGCCTGGGGTGACAGGAACACAGATCCTCGCGGACGCCAACTTGTAGAAGTCATCGACAGTTTGGACCTGTGCGTGGCCAATGACGGAAGTCCCACTTTCTTTCGGCCTCCAACCTCACCCACATCTATAGACCTAACCTTACATTCACCTGACGTCCGTGTGCAGTGGTCAACTAGAGCTGACCGAATGGGAAGTGATCACTACCTGATATTTGTGTTTACTGCCGACTTCCATCGGCGTGGTCCTAAAATTTGCCATGTTGTTAATTGGGACAAATACAGGGAGCACTTAGCCTGTGTTTCCGGTGATGTGACAGACAAAATGATTTATGCTAAGATGGCTGCTACCATGGCGCTCAAGCTACCTGATCATTTTCCGACTCCGGATTTAAAACTCAGGAACCTCTGCGCAGCGCGCAGAAGAGCGGAGCGACAACTGCTGCGGAAGAAGGACGACAGAGCCTTGAAGACAACTTTCAACAGGCTCAACTCAGCCATTACACGTCATGCGAACAAGCTCTGTAGGTCCCAGTGGGCATCCTTTTGCGGTAGTTGGACTGTTTTCTCACCGATAACGAGAATTTGGCGTGTCGTTGGCAGTCTTGCTGGTGGCTCTCGTCCAAGTAAACCTTTTGAGGCGCTTGCATTGCGCACGCAGAAACATCTCGTGTGCTTGGCAGAAGAATTTGCGGATGCATTTGTAAATTCCAGACCAGGCATTCATCCCTGCGCTCTGCCTGCTACGTCTCCGTCTGTTATGGACGCCCCGTTCACACTTCGAGAAATACAGACAGCGCTCCGCAGCCTGCGGCGTCGCTGTGCACCAGGTCCTGACGGCATTACCAATCAAATGTTACAGAACCTGCCTCTGGAACACAGGAAGATGCTCCTAACCTATCTCAATCGAGTGTGGGAGTATGGTGACGTTCCCCCTTCATGGAAGGTGGCTTGTGTAGTCCCAGTGCTGAAGGCCAGCAAAGAGGTGACAGACGCGGCCTCGTATCGTCCTGCATCGCTGACGTCGTGTGTGGCTAAGCTCATGGAGAAGATGGCAAGTAAGCGTTTGTCTTGGTGGCTTGAGGATAGAAGGGCACTACCAACATGCATGACTGGATTCAGCACTGGTTTAAGCGCGCAAGATAGCGTCCTGGACTTGATAAGCCACATTGAACATCAGAGTGCTTTTGGACTTTCAACACTAGCTATTTTCCTAGACGTATCAAAGGCTTATGATAGCGTCCTCCAAAGCTCAATACTGAATAGTCTGCAGGTCATATGCGTACAGGGCTATCTTCTGCGATTCATTCACTCATTTCTCAGTGATCTTAAATTTCGAGTGCGGTTAGGCAGTACAATGAGCTCCGAAAGGGCGGTATCGCGAGGGGTACCTCAGGGTAGTGTCCTGTCCCCAACGCTCTTTAATGTTGTCATGGCTGGTCTTCCCGCAAAAGTGCAAAAACATTGTAGGCATGTCCATATACCGATATATGCAGACAACATTTGTCTTTGGTTAACCGGATATCAACACAAACGCTTAGCTCTATTAGCGCGACAGGCCGTGCTTTAAAGTAACAGTTACCTTCAAGGTGTTGGGTTGACACTCTGTGTGGAAAAATCTGGCTTCGTCCTGTTTCCAGGTAGGGGACGACGGTATGCGTGGCTGAGCATAGACCTTGATCAGTCTTGTTTTCGTCAAGTTAACCACATACGTTTTTTGGGCGTCACTATTGACTCACGTCTACAGTGGCGACGAGCTGCGGACTCGATTGTGGCTTCACTATCTTCGAGTCTCAATGTGCTTCGTAGAGTTGCTAGGGAGCATTGGGGAAACAATCCTGCTTCAATGATCAGGCTTCACGATACCTTAGTCACAAGTCGCATAATGTAAAAGCTCCCTTTAATTTCCCCCTCGGTATCGCAGCTGGAACGCCTTGAGGTTTTGCACAGAATGGGACTAAGGAGGGCTCTCGGCGTTCCGCAGGCTGCTCCAAACCATGCAGTACTGCATGAGTCTCAATCGAAACCTCTTCGGCTAGCCGCTTCACAAAGACTTTTGCTGCAAATTGGCCGCCTTAGAGAGATTGTTGCCGGGAGAGCGCTTCTACAGCGCCTTCGATAGAGATCTGAGTCCCGGGCGTACTTGGCTTTAAATACTCTTCGTTCTCTGGGTCTCGACCTTCGAGATCGACCTAAGACGTTGAAGCCACCTTGGTCCTTTCCGAGCCTCGATTGTTCCTTGACAATTCCGCACGTTCGCGCTAAGCGGAATTCGCCTTTAGAGCAATGCGTTCGCTCGTACTGGAACATCTTGAGACCGAATATGCCAGTCATCTTCAAATTTTTACAGACGGCTCTGTGGACAAGGTCAGAGGATCTAGTGCAGCTGCTTTTCATATTCCGTCTTTGAAGTATGATTGATCTGTTCGTTTTACTAAAGTCGTGTCCTCCACAATGGCCGAAAGCGATGCCATTGAGGCAGCTCTAAAGAAGCTACGGTGTTGTACGCCTCAACCTACTGTCATAATTACGGATTCAAAATCTGCCCTTCAAAGGTTAGAGTACGGGTTCCCCACTGATGCCTTGATTCTTAGATCCCTACGTTTGGTGCGGAATCTACATAGCAACGGCTTCTCTATACGCTTTCAATGGGTTCCCTAGCACATAGGTGTCTTGGGCAACGAGATAGCAGACAACCTCGCCCATACAGCTCTCTCCGGGATTCCGGTACATGGAGTCCCTCATGAAGTCAAGCAAATGTTCAGAGATGTGGTGTTGTGCCACTTCAGTTCTTTGTGGAGCTCTCCTCATCAGTCATGTGTGACCAAGGGTCTCAAAAGCTACCAAGCCACCTTGCTGCACCGCGTTCGCATGGGTTCCGCTCGTACGCCGCCGTGGATGTATAAGACTGGCCTAGCGTTGTCACCATTGTGTTCAACGTGTGGTGTGCGTGGTGACATAGAACATTACCTGTTGTGCTGTACTTTGTACAACGCGGAACGGGCTGTGTTATTTGGATCTCTCAAGAAGGCAGGAGTTCCTCACAGTTCTCTTCAGGACATTGTTTTCCCGCGCGGGAGCCAGTCGAGTAGAAGGGATGCTTCTCGCCTTCTTCTACTTTACCTGCAGGACACGGATTCGGCCTCCACATGGTGACCTCAGTTGTGTCTATTTGGGTTTTTGCGGACAGTGTTTCTGTGATTTCTATTTAAGTGTCGCTACGGTGGAGCAATTGCCGGCAGCAACTGCAAGGCTAATCCCACCGGTAGTTTACAACCACTCAACTCAACGCTGCTGGAGGCACCCTTGGCCGTAGCAGGTGGTTGCGTCATCCATTGACTCCTGAAACAGGTTCAGAAATGGCAGGAAGTGCACGGTGAGACGCCGTAGAACTCGAGATCATCGGAGCAGATAGCCGGTGTGGCTCTCTTCCAGCAGTGGTGGTCCTGACTGGCCGTAACCCCCGCTTCTCTGTTCTGCACCCCGTGCCTCGCTCTCGCTCGCGCTTTTATAACCTTGGCGTTGGTACACATCAACCTTTTCATCGTCCTCTTCTTGTTCTGTTCACCACCAATCATCTCTTTCCACCTCACCTCTGAATACTTCTTCATCTTCATCATTCTTAGGTTAATACACGTCATCCTTATCATCATACTTGTCGTTTTCTTCGAAACTATTTCGTTCATACTTCTATTTCAAACTCCCTATTATATATGACACAAGAAAACTCGCCCACTTTCGATATCAACACAGCCCTGCCCCGGAACAGACAAGACCAGATCCGCAATCTGCTTCGAAGCTACAGCGAGTGTTTTTCTTCATCGCCGAAGGTCCGACAAGCGAAAATTGGCAAGCATAGCATTAAAACCGACTAGCACTCTCGACCTCTCTGTCAAAGCCGCTAACGTGTGTTGCCGTGAGAACGACATGCCATCCGGGATCAAGTGGAAGAAATGCTTCGCGACGACGTCGTCCAGTCTTCAAACAGCCCATGGGTGGCGCCGGTTGTTCTGGTGAGAAATACGGCGCACTTCGGCTCTGCGTTGATTACCGCAACTTTAACAATGTAACAAAGAAGGACGTCTACTCCCTCTTCTGCATCGACGATAAACTGGACCGCTCAGCAATGCCAAGTATTTCTTTTGGATGGACCTCAAGAGCGGCTATTGGCAAATTGAGGTCGGTGAAAGAGATCGCGAGGAGACAATATTCTTCACTCCGGAAGGCCTCTTCGAGTTTGTGATGCCATTTGGTCTGTGTTCCGCACCAGAGACGTTTCAGCGAGTAATGGATACAATGCTGGCAGGCCTGAAGTTTCAAATTTGTCTCGAATATTTAGATGACGACGTTTTCTTCGCCTCGAACTTTGAAGAGCACCTCAAAAGCCTTCGAACAGTACTAGACGCTCTCAAGTTGTCTGGGCAAAACTTGAAAGCCGAGAAGTTCCATTTTTTCCATGGAGAGCTGCTGTTCCTAGGCCACATCGTCAGCAAGGAGGGAGTATGCCCAGACAAGCAGTAAACAGCTGCTAATGCATTGTTTCCATCGGCGGCCGATAAGAAAGCAGTGCGCAGATTCCTCGAACTGTGTGCATATTCCCGACGATTACTGAAAAACCTTTCGTGCGTCGCCGAGCCCCTGACCCAAATAACGAAGGTAGACGTGCCATTTAAATGGGAAGCGCTGCAACCTTGAGCCTGCAAAGAACTTCAGCGTCGTTTACAGTCCCCACCGGTCCTTGCGCATTTTGGTGAAAACACCGATACTGAAGTTCATACCGACGCAAGCAGCGTGGGCCAAGGCGCCTTCCTCGTTTAAAAAACTGACGGGCTGGAAAAAGTCATCACATGCGCTAGTCGTTCCGCTTCTAAGGCACATTAATCGACAACTGAGAAGGAGTGTCTGGGCTACGTCGAAATTCCGCCCCTACCTGTACGGACGACCAGTCAAGGTGGTCAGCGATCACCATGCGCTGTGCTGACTTGCCAATTTGAACGACCCCTCTGGCCACCTCGCTCGTTGGTGTCTGCACCTCCAGAAGCTTGACGTCACCGTCGTTTAAAAGTCCGGACGCAAGCACTATGACGCCGATTGCCTCTCTCGATCCCCTGTAGATTCAAAACCTCCGTACAACGAGGACGCCTTCCGGGGACCAATCAACCCCAGCTCCTTTGCACAACAGCAACGCTCGGACCCCGAGGTAGAACGCCTCATCGAGTACTTGGAAGGCAAGGTTTCTTCTCACCCCGCCTCATTCAAGCGAGGAGTGCCTTCCTTCGGTGTGTTATGTGCTTACTTTCACCTGGGTTCCAGGACATGCGGGTCTCGATGGCAATATTAGAGCAGATGCCCTAGCTCGAGATTACACCAATCGAGCTGGGCACACTGACTGTACTCTCTACCCCTTCACAACACATTTTTCAACCCGCCTATAGACCCTCCACCTAAACAGGCGTCTCTACCCTCCGTCACATAAGAAACTTTCCCCGGAGGACTGCTACCACCTAAGACGTATCTGAACACTTACTTCCCCAATCTTCACCCCATACACCGCATTCACCAGACATTATACGCAGAAACATGTCCTTGGTGGGATGAAATTTCCCCTTTCACGCATATTACATAGACATGCTCAGGTAAACCGAACCACTTAAAGCCGCACAACGTGGCGCTGGAGCATTGGGAGGTGACGCTGGCCAGCGGCACCCTGGAAGACCGCGAAGCGCTAGTCGCCACCGCCAAAGCGCCGTCGGAAACCACTGGAGTTTTAAACTGAGGAACCCACCCACAATTCGCTCCGGTCTTCTTTTTACAAATAAATGTTTATTCTCTCTCTCCTGTGCACAGAATGATTTCCTCGTGAAAAACTTTGCAGAGACAGAAACAGCCTACCTCCTCGTTGTACCTGCTTGTCTGCGCTACCATTCGGCAAGGGAGCGGATGGTCCCAAAGCAGAGAGGGCATCCACTCTTTCCTTCACGGTTTTTACCTCGTTAATAGTGGTGGCTTGTGTGTCCTCAATATTACTGATACGCGTTTCTATAGCATCCATGCGGCCATTAATCTGGGTTGAGGAAGTTTTAAAACGCTCGATCATGCGGGAATTGACTTTATCTATGAACACTGTGAGGCGTTCCTAGATCTTGTTAGCGAAGGCTTGGAAGAGGGGAGCTAGTCTCTCCTCAAGGGAGTCAGTTTCCGTTTCCTAAACTGCTGAGAGTGCCCTCTTTTTCGCAGGAGGGCTGCGTTGGGGAGATGATGCAGGGGAAGACAACACTTTCGAGGCTGAAGAGAGTGCCTCTGTTGATATCGGAACTACACTGGAGCACCCCGCATTCTGGGAAGAACTCAAGGAGTTCCCCCTAATCATGCGGAGCTCGCCGTATACTGCGTCTAAGCTAGTCTTGAGCTGCCTATTCTCATCTCTTAAGACCTGCAGCTCTGAATCCAGAAATGTACTTTGTTTAGATTGGGAGGCAACATGTGCCCAGCTCACCTTCTTGTCTCTCGACCTGCCGGCAGCTGGTCCTCCCTGTCGCCCTCGTCTTTCTTGAAGTGGTGGGAAGGACGTGAATCGGCTCCGGCTTCTCCGGTAGCCTCTGTCCGGAGTCTGGTTCTGCTGGTTGGATCTTGATCTTTTCCGGGAGCGGTGAACACCGGACGAGGATCCTTGGCCGTCCTCACGGAACAGCTCATCTTGGTCTTGACTCTTTTCATTGCTGGGCTTAAGGACGTATGAAGCGGTACTTGCATTTCTTGTTCCCCGTGAGGTGGGAGCCGCTGCAGATGATGCAGTTCGGCGTGCAGTCCGGGTCTTCTTTTGGAGGGTGCTTCTCCGCACTTCGGTGACAGAGATTCGTCTTTGCTTTCGGGCAGATGTCAGTGCGATGACCGGTGTTACGACAGTTGAAACATCACTCAATTATGCTGTAGAACGGGTAGCAGATGTACATGCCTCCTCGGAAGCACAGAGACCTGGGTACCTTGGTTCCCGTGAAGGTTATGAGCATCGAGGTGGTCTTTCCCAGCTGCCGGGCGTCCACGATCTGGAAGGGTCGGATTGAAGGGGATCAGGCCATCCATGATCTCCTTATGGTTTTCACCGCTGTGGGCTTGGTAGATGATTCCTCGCGCGGAGTCGTCCGGAGGTGGGAGGTAGGCACTCATCTCGAAGGTCTGGTCTTCGAGTTGCAGATTCTTCAGGCGACATACTTCTGTGCTCTGGTATCCACCGGAGTACTAATTGTGAACGTATTGTTCACTGGATTAACACGAAGACGGTCTGTCTTTAATGCCTCTTGGTATTTGAGGCCGAGTTCTCAGCATACGGCGGTGAAGATGGTCGGCATCCCGAGCGCGCGGAGGCTAAGTCCGCCACGTGCCCTCACCACAACCTTGTAGTCATCGACTGGAAGCCATGGCAGCGGCGGCTGCTGTTTTCTGGGCGGTCGGCGTTGCAGCTCCGACTCCTTGACGGCTGACTTGGCGGGTGCGCCGCCAGATTGCTTTACCGTGGACGTGGCGGTACTAGCGTTCGGCGTACTTGCGAGCTCGTTCCTGGCTCGATGTCGGTCATGAAACCGCAAAACGGTCTCCCTATACTGGGCGTTGAATTTTTCCGGGGATATCTCCGCCTCTTGCACAGCGTACTCCATCTTGGGCAGAGTCGGAGCCGACCACGTGGTCTAAGCCTAGCGCTGCGAGGCGTCAGGCCCAACCAGGGGCTCGCCGGGCTCGGCAGGAAAACGCCCTAAAAGGACGGAAAATGCCGAAAATCTTCCAAAACACAATCACAGGTGGTGACGGACACCTTCACTGACCTCTGGTAATGCGATCCCCGACCACTGGCTTCGTAAAAACGTCAGAAATTGGCCAAAGATTGGGAGCCCACGCGGAGCCCGTCCACACCGCACAGCGTCCAGATGTCGTCCCCCCCTACAAAGTTAAACGCATTAACTGTCAGTCTTTCCATTATGGATATTCTTTTTTTACCGCGCACAGTAACCGAACGGAACGCTTTACCATCACACATTGCCATAGAATCTGATCTAAATAAGTTCTAACACCTTAATCACTCATGTTTCAACAACAAAAAGGTTTTTTTTTTCAGCGTACTTTCTTCCGCCTTGTCTTATTTTTATTTTTCATGTGTACTTCAGCGAACTTTTTCCGGCATTGTCGTTTGGATGCGGTGCTGTTATTTATTCCTAAAATTTTTCTGCTATGTGCATTGTTCCTACTCTTTTCACGGATGCCTATTTTTCATTAATATTTGTGATTTCCCTGTTTTATTTTAGCGCATTATTATAACCTTTAAACAATGTCTTGTATCCCCTTCCACCCCCACCCCCATGTAATACCCTGGAATGAGGGCCTTTGGGGGCATTTTGACTAAATAAATAAATAAAATAAAATAAATAAAGTAAAGATTCATTATGGATGCTCAGTATTTGTTGGCTTGCAGTTCACGATAAAACAGTATGTGTTAAGGTTAACAAAGGTATTTTACAGGCATAATTTCTAATCAGTAAGCATTCATGTGCACTACAAGAGTAGTATGTGAATAAGAAGTGGATACAGGTAACCAGTAACATCACTTTGGTTTCAGAGTATTTAAGATTAGAAAGCACAGTGGAAATCACAGGATATGAAGGATTTGTGAAACAATGCATTTATCATTATTTTTTCGAAAATACTTTTGCAGGCATGCTCAGGTTGTTCAAAGAGGCAACTACTTTAGCTCAAAAGTGTTTTGCAATCTGGTCCACGTCAGAGCTTAGTTTTGTTGCCCCGTTTGTTTAATTTATATGTTAACAATTTTCCTTGACATATATGTGCATTATGAAAAATCCGGGCCCTAACAAACGACACAGAAGGAACACAGCGCTTACTCGCAACTACAATAATTTTATTCAGAGGCTTCTATATATATATCAAACAAAAACCAAAACAAACTCAGAGTAATCGCACGCCACATGCCGACCGATGTGCGGGAAAAGATCAACACGTGGTTTTCAATCACTCTCAAAAAACTTATCTCTCCACCAGACAAGCCAACTGAAGGGTCACTAACACATGTATGCCCCGTTTCCGCGATATGATAGGCTTCAACTATCTCCTGCGGTGCGCGATCTGGGTGACGAAACAGAACACACGTTTTGGAAAAAAGGGGAGAACATTTCTTCTTGCGCTTGCGGCAGTCACGAAAATGAACCACCATATTGTTTGAAATGCTACCTTTTTCATATCTCCGGCATGCTCCATCAGCCGCACATTCAAACATCGACCACACTGGACTGTACACTTTTCCGCGTGACGTGGGGATTTTGTACACTTTGTCCACTTTGCAAGCAACGTGCGGTGATATATGTCTGACAGCACATTTTCATTGTAGTTGCGAGTAAGCGCTGTTTTCCTTCTGTGCAGTGGTTTGTGAGCGCCTGGATTTTTCATAACGAATGTATATCAACTAGCTCAGTTTTCTGCCCTGCTGAGATATATCTCATTCCAGGTTATTTCAGTATGCATACAATAACATTCATTTCTGTAGTCACTCCTCTCTTAACTTTGCAATGGCCTCTTCAGAAGTGGACGCTCTTCTTTTATAAACTGGTAACGAAACAACCAAATCTCTGCCGATCACCAAAAGACTAAACGTGTGTTTTTGTAGCTCTCACAAAAAGCTAAAGATTGTGCCACCTTATGCCATATTTGCCAGATTTATGCAAAATGTTTAAGTAGCCTGCAAGGTGGTTCGCCAAGACATTCCTTACTGCTACTACTCACGGCTCTAATCGGCTACTCGGGCATACCGGTTGAGGACGGCTTTCGTTTGCGCTTTGCACCACACCCAGCCATCTTGCGTCACACTGATCGCTGAGTTGCTCGCAGATATTGTTTAGCACACAAGCAGCTCGGATCACAATGTTCACATTGTGAATATCGCACTCGAGGCCTTTCAACAGCATTCTAAAGCGTGCCTTCACTTGTCCAAATGCATTTTCTACAACACGTCTGGCACTTGATAGATGGTAGTTGAAGGCCTGTGCGGGCGACCGAGCAGCACCAGGAAAGGGGTAAGGTTTAATTACATGCCTCTGCAGGGCAAACGCTTGGTCAAAAAGGAGCACTGGACCAACTTGTACCCCTTGAATTGCCTTACTTTCTAACTGCAACAAATCAAAGTCATTGTTTCTTCCAGGACTCCCACTGTTGGTGTACACGAACTTGTATCTGTGATCAACCACAGCGAGGCGGATGGTGCTGCACCACCCTTTATAGTTAAAATAATCTGCCGCCTCCTCCTTTCGAGGGCACACCTCGATGTGGCAGCCATCCAGAGCACCAACACATTAAGGAAAGCCACTAACTGCAGTGAGCTGGCGCATATGTTCGCGCAATTCATAAAACTTGAGGAAGCCCTCAAATTGCGCTTCCAAGTTGTGCACAATTTCGGCGCAGGACTCTCGGAATATCATATTCATGGAGGCAGGGCTCTCGCCAAAGAGTTTTGCGACAGTCCGCTCTTCAGCTAACGTTTCCAGGCGGTAAAGACCATTCGCCTCGCGTTTTTTCAGAGCAATTGCATTTCGCGTAGTGGTGTCTTGCCGACGCATGCTCTCGCAAACGACCACAGTGTACTGAACTGTGGAGCGGTTGATCCTGAAATTTCGCGGAGGATGTGGCAGCGTCGTTTCGTACCACGAGCTTGGGCGTGGGTACGTCCATAAATCTCGCTGCCGCGTGCACTGTAGCATCGCCGCCAACAAAAGACGTTTAGATCGCCTTCTATGGCGCCTGCTTTTCGCTTTCAGCATGTCGATGTCGGCGCTCAGAGCAAGCTGCTTCAAACGGAGGCGTTGAAGTGCGGACTGGTGCGTCGCGAAAGAAGCCCAAAATTCAACGTCGGCGTCCTCCCCAACGTCCGGCATAGGCCCGCGTGAAGCCATTGCAGCCTGAATGCTGAACGTCGACACACTCACAATACATATATTGCACACACAGAACGTAAGCAGGCAATTAGACGCCGCACGCGACTGCACTGATCACGTACACGAGGTGCGCTTGCAATCAAAAGAGGCCCAATGCTCCCACCACGGCTCCCAGGAAATTAGTGGCTGTAGGTGGCTATTATGTCGGCTAAAAAGTCAGCTAAAATCATTGTTTGTATATTCTTTTAGCTTTCCGTTAATGTTCGCCACATGCGTAAACAAAACTCTGTCCCGCAGTTGGTAGTGCGATAAACAACCTTTTTTTTCATTTGCCTTTTGTAAAGTAACCTTGTTTAATAATACACTGCTATGGATGCAGTCAGATGATTCACAATGTAGGTAATCACATGGTGGTTTCCGTCACTCTAACCGACATACCCAAACCGCGTGTAAGCCCGGTTAACTACGGTTTGCGCTAACCATAGTTAAGCCCTACAATCGCAGTTTAGCTTAACTATAGTTAGGCTGTCCGTGTAACGAGGATATAAGACACGAATTCTCGAGCGCGCGGCTTCCACTTATTAGAGTCTCTAGCATCCGAGGATGGGCCTGAGGTAACTCATGGGTAGCATGCAGGGTAACCGCTATCGGCAGTGGCCGCGAACATTCCGTGCAGCATGGTGTCGACCGAGCGCCCTGCGCACACCGGCTCTAAAATCAGTGCACGCCATGCACACAAACGCTCGTGTTAAGTGTACGGGTTTCGGCACATGCGTAATAACAAAGATACACTAATATGAAATTCATTCTCGCACATACTTTGTGTCCCTCTTTTCTCTTCGCAACATTCGGCAAGAAATATCCACATTATAGCTCTGGTAATCGAAGAAATTTCCGGAGGTTCGCCAGCTTCGGGAACGCGTTGATGATTACTTAAATCAGGAATGAATAAAAGAAGCGGAGATTTTATAAAGGTTATATATTTACTTGATGATAATCTCGCTACGAATATCTTCCTTTCTGTAAGAATAAATTTCTCGAATTCTTTTTATACACTGTGTTGTGCCCTGGACCGCCTCGATCCTCGCCCATTAACAGAGCAAAAGATCCTCGGTCCGTGGCCACAGCAGTCGATTGCCCTCAAGGCATACAAGGCACTCTTTGCCTACTTGAGAGCGACTGGATTGAGTGACAAATTGTGACAGCGTTGTGCGTGTGTGTGTGTGTGTTATTCCTTTTTCTCCTTCTCTCTTCCTCCTTTTAGCCCCCTAATCCCTCTTCCCCAGTGCAGGGTGGCCAACCGGAACCCCTTTCTGGTTAACATCCCTGTATTTCCCTCCTCCTCTTTATCTATCTATCTATATAGCGCACGACAAACATTTCTTCATACAGGGCCCTGTTTAAGGGTATATGTTTTGATCGTCCTTCCATTTAACACGATGATAAGACTTTAGCATGGTAGCCTGGAAAAGTAAACGTTTTTGGAATTTGCTTACGTCTGTAGTTTTTATTACGTCTTCCCTGTTCGGTTATATCACCTGTAAGCCAAAATAATTGCTGCAGAGTAAAGGCTTGCCTTGAACCGAAAAGTGTTCTTCCATCGCTTCCATTGGATACACGCGGCGTCAAAGATTCTGCTCTTGATGCCTACTTGCAGTAAAACGTCAGGTGGTAGCGCTTGTCCGTGTTCACTCGCTCGTCCCGACTTCCGTTGTGTGCTATTATTTCCCGCTTAAGAATGAATCACCAACATGCACAAACCTATTTTCTTCTCGCTGTCAGGGAGTTTTTGACAGGACATTTTCCCGACATGCTTCTGGATTTGCCTCAACAGCATGTTGACGCCGGGTCCTGGAAAGTGGAAGTGTTAACGACGAGCCTTCTATTAATTGCGCCTATTTAGCTGTACTCTTAAAAATGTACATAGGGATCGAAAAACATTTGCCGTGGAAACATGACGAAATAAAACTTTAAAACTTCATGGTCACGCATCGATACCTCTGGTTGCCCATGACAACAGATGAGGTAACAAACACATCTAGGGCCTACAACATGTGTGTATTCTCCGTTGTGTCGTTTCTCGTCAAAACCGAGTGACATAAAAAGAGCTTACGGGTTTGGATCCTGGTAACGAAGGGTGGATATCTAGGTATTTAGCGGAAGTTCGGTGCCATCACGAGCTTGTGAATTTTTGAAATGGGTGAAGTGGGGATGGTTTAACAGGAATAAGCGGCCAAGTATGACACAGAACAATGCGGGTCTGGCCGAGCAGCAAGCTGATATTGGCTTGTAATAGTTGCCGAACTACTTCAAAGGCGTCTGTGGTGGGTTGCATAGACGTCAGGAAAAGAAGAGGAATGGTTATACAAAACACATCCTTTGTAGCTAATGCCTTCTCAGCAAAATACACGGAGAGTTAATGATACTAAAAATATATCCCCTGCCTAGAGCATGTTTTTAGAAATAATTTGGAAGAACACGTTGCGTTCCATTTTCAAACCTCTGCTAGCAATTTTCTTCTTAAAAAGCAGCGCTTTTAGCCATTGCTAAGCAAACCACAGAAAAATAAATAACAGAAGCATTTTAAATTTTTAAAGTCTGGTGCCCTGATTGAGATATATATTGTCATAGCCTCGATGCGTTTCTGCTGTCGTTACATGAAGCCTTTACGAATGTTCATGCGAAAAAGTTTTCTCAGTACGCTTTTTCTTTCTTAAAACATGTAATTTCTCGCTTGTTTTTATGGTTTCCTGTGTTGCCTTGACGCAGCCTTTTCATATTTGGAGTAGCTTATGGCTCTGTTTGGGCGTGATCGAGTAATTGATGATACCTAAACTGCTTTCGTTGGTTCTTTCTAGGGACATGCGGAAGTTTTTAATTACGATTGTCACCTACAAATTAGGTGCTTGCCAACGTTTTGACAAATGGACTTGTCTTTGTCTAGAGAAAGCATTCGTCATTGGCGTGGTTTAAATATAGTCATCCCTCCGAGGAGGAAGGTCTGGTTAGGGGCAAGAAGTTGTGAAGTGGGAATGACGCTAGAATGTGAAGTTGTTGGGTTCACCCTCCCCATCCTAACGCAATTCCATTGCCAAGACCCTGAGGTTTTTCTCCCTTGTTCACTTTCTTATTGTCAAGAACCATCTGACCAGCCTATCTATACCCGCTCTATGAAGCGCAAAATTTATTTATTTATTTTATTTCATAATACTGCAGGCCACTGCTTGGCCCAAGCAGGAGTGAAGATATAATGATACATAACCAAAAGAATAAAGTTATTCAATATTAGCAGCACACGGAGACCAAAAGAATAAAACCAAAAGAATAAATTTATACAATGTTAGCAGCGCACGGATACCAAAAGAATAAACATAATTAAACATAAAATTATAAACATACCACAATCTACTAGTAAGACTTGTTTTTATGGACAAGAATCTTATCATCAGGAACACACATTGCGGACGTCATCGACACGGCCACTGGCAAGTTTCATAATTCCGTATTTATAATAGACAAGTTAAGGCTTAGGAACTTTAGTTTTCATACGGTATCCAAACATTGTTGCTGAAGCTAGCGGTAGCGGTTCAGCGTTGAGGAATCGCCCTTATTTCTTTTTATGGGCTTCCACTTCCTGCAAAGCTGGAGCTCCACAGTACTCCTTAAAGTATACCCTTGAATGACGCACATTGAGTATGTACCGTCTTATTAGTGCGATTTTTATGGGGCTACGATGTAATGCACTAGGACGCCAGATACGCTGTGGACAGATGTGCAGAACATAACCGGACTGCGTACACTGCATTTATAGTGCGCCAAATCAATTTGTGTCAATGTAAACGTGATCAGTCGTGCAGAGTTTCTGTAGCAGTGTGTAGAAGAGACAGAAGCGCAGATGCCAGATAATACCTGGCGGAAATCCACGCCAGCCGCCTTCCAGTGGAAAGTGATTTGATGCCTTTTAACAAGTATTTGAGAGAACGTGAGGTGATTTCTTTGTTCCTATTTACTACCTTCTTAAAACGGGCGCAGAGAAGTTTAGCTTGATGAAATAAATAAATAAGATGAAATAAATAAGATGAAATAAATAATTAATTCATACACCTCTGTGACCTCAAACGTGCTGGAAACAGCGCCCTACTAAGTCAGTGATGAGAAAAACTGTTGAGTATAATGAAGCGACTTTAGCGTTGTAGGGGGACGAAACTTTAAAGAAATATATTTTAAATTTTAGATATTTAAATGTATTTGAAGAAAATTCATTGTTTCCACACAATTTGAAAAGGTATTAGCAGTATATGATTTTAGGTAACCATTACCAGCGGGGTATATCTATTTAAGTCAAGAAGTCATCCGAATTACGTTGTTGATCTAGGGAGTCATTAAATTCCGTCGAGGTTTATAGCCTGAAGTAATTTATAAGGCGGTAAGAATACCGATTTTATATGGACTGTGCTCAATTGTAGGGCATGAACCTCAAGAATAATGCGAAAGCCTTGATAGTTTGGCTATAAATACATAACAAACCGGTAAGTTTTGACATATTGATGTTTCTCAAGAGGGGCTCTTGAACGTTAATTTAGGCTTGGATACTGATAAATGTGACGGCCCTGACGCCGTTCTCAGTGCATTTTAGTTCGACGTTTTATACGAACAGTTTGCTATTTGCTCACTGTATTCAATAAATTCCATTTCCTGGTACTGTTCCTCCTCTTCGAATCTAGCGAAAAGGCTCCCTTTGTTAAAATATGGCGAGAAAAACTTCTATGGATATTATAGGCCAATTTCGCTAATAACCTCATCATCCAAATTGTTAAAACATATAATTCATATACACATCAAATAGTTTTAAAAAAGAACAAACTGCTTATCTACTATTCAATATGATTTTTTTTTCTCGAATGTTTAGCTAACACAATTTTCTGAATTCGTCCCTAACATTGTTTCTGACTTATATAGTGATGATCAAGTTCATGCAATAATTATCGACTTCCCAAGTCTCATCTATCTCTTTGTCTAGTTCGTCGTCCTCTAGACCGTTACAGAATTTTAATTCATACTAAACTCATGTTCAATTCATATCTCCTATCAAAAATTATTGTTTAATTAACTGATCATCTAATTTTATTTCTGCCCGCTGTGAGTTCTTAACTTACAACTCCTGTGAATCCTACGTGGCCCTGCTGATTTCTGCTCTCTCACAAGGTTCTGTCTTAGAACGCTCCCTGTTTTTTGGTAATATTAACAACCTTCCCGATGATATTAGACACAATATTCACAAGTACGCGGACGCCTTCATTCTATGCCACAATATCTATAACTCCGAGAATCTTTATTTTCATAATAAGTCACTTACTACATTTTCAGGTGCAAGGACTGGAAAAGGAGCATAATGTTCCTCCCCGCCTTTTTTTTTCACCCTTCAACCTTACAGACTCTATATGGAAAAGGTGCTTGAACATATATCTGTGGGTGTTATTATTACTATTAACTTGTCTTGATAGAAACATATTAATATCATTGGCAGAAATTCCCCTTGCAATTAGGGTATTTAAGGCTTACTTTGGCTGTATTTGCAAGATATGTTAAGTTATTGATGTATAACTGATCAGTCGTATTTGATTGCGCTTGAGTTATGTCAAACCCTTACAGACTAAAAGATATTAGCAAGATTGAAAGTATTAAAAAAAAACCTTTCGCTTAAATTGCCATCGGTGCCACCATCTTTTTTGCCAGCTTCCGCCTTTCTGCAAAGCGTTCGTAATAAAGCAATTGCAATCGTCACATGATTGTCTAGCATCCGGCCACCGCAGTGTGGCTCGAACCCTGACTATAGAACAGGAGAAATATTTCTCGCCACGTCTCGCCTATGATGTTGGACATTACGTCAGGACCTGCCGACGTTGCCAAAGAACAAAGCTACCCCCGACAAACCCAGCAGGGCTTCTAAATCAAGTCCACATAACAGCTTGGTGAACGGGACATGGAAGAAAGGAACATTCCGCGACATAAAATATTGAAGCGAAAGCTTCACTACGCCAGGTTTTCAAGAGGGTAGCATCTGTGCGAGTTTATCCTTGAAAAAACTTTGAGGGTCAAATCTTGGACCGCAGTAACGTAGGCCATGGTGTTGCATGGAACCAGACTTGATAGTGGACCACCCATTACACCCCAAGGTCAAGGTCAAGGATAGGAAGAGCGGTTGGCGACCGTACGCTTCTACAAGGCAGTGACGTCATATAAAAGAAAGAATTCTGCTAACCAGCAGATCATTCAAGGAGACAGGAAACTGCCAGACATCAGGGGCCGAGCCACCGTCTGTGACGGCAATAGAGAACTGTGCACATATACCGACAGTGTTCCCGGTGCGGCGGAAACAGGCTGCGATACAGGAGAAAGTACACCCTGCTGTGTCAGCTCGCAAAAAAAAGAGCAAGAATTCAACGGTGGAACGAGACCGAGAAAAGGAAACGGGCTGAGGAGACTGCAGACAAACGTGCAATTCGGCTGCAAAAACGGCATAAAAAAGCGATGCTGCCAGAAAACAGAAGAGGCTACTCGAAGCGTCCCTTCTAACCAGCGAAGCAGAGTCGGAGGTTTCTTTAACTTCAGCACTGGACGTGGAGATGGTTTCAAGTGAGACGGAGCGCCGGAAGACTGACTTTGTGATCAGACTCAGCGAGTGTGACTCGGCTACACGTACATTTCATCGACGCTTTACAGACAATCCGCTCGGCACTGCATGTGCTGCATGTGAACGTAGCGATGCAAAGGAAGCGTTGGCTTCTCACCAGGGTTAACGCAAGTTTAAGCCACTGCTCATTTTTATTAATGCCCTAAAATACATAACTGGCTCCGAATATACCTCAAATAAACCCGGGACATAGCACTTATTAAAAAGAGCACGTACGCAGAAACCATGAAAAAACTGCTTTTATGGCGGATGTTTTCTGTTTTCTGCAACCAAAGATCTTTCCTTAAAGCCTTTACATGATCTTTACTAGCCACATATCTATCGGCAATAAAAAAACCATCTAAGCGTTATATAAATTTTCTTGGTCCTACAGTTCAGGTTTCATTTCATATAATATACATTGCGCTGCATAATTTTACCTCAATTTTCATTCTTACCCACGCAATGCGCAGCGTAAGAGGCCCCAAAAAGTGTCAAAGGCACTTCATTTGCGGGGACTGGAAATGTTGCAAGTAAAAATATACATTTAACAGCCATAGTCCATGCGCAATAAAGTGAATGAAAACTTAGGAACATCTTCATATGTACTATCGAGAACAAATGTTTCGAGTGGCGCAATGTTTATTAGCGAGCACCTCGTTTCACTAGCAAAAGCTACAGAATATGCGAGTAGTTTTCACCTCCACAAGTGTTATCTTGTACCACCCGCTAATAACAGTGCACTGGCCTTTAATTTGGCAGGCGGTAGGGCGGTTCCATAGGATACCGGCGAGCTATCTTACGAGTAGAAAGATCTGATTAAGAAACGCCAGAAGCATGAGGACGTCTAACCTATACAGACAGGATAGAACTAACAGAGCTATCCAGTTTCATAAATAACCGCAAGGTAGCCGACATAGGGAAGTTCAACATGGAGAGAACAGAGCATGCTCTAAAGAATGGAGGGAGCCTCAAAGTGGTGAAGAGGAAGCTAGGCATAGGTAAAAACCAGACGTATGTGTTAAGAGACAAGCAGGGCAGTGTCATTAACAATATGGGTAAGATAGTTAAAGTATCCGAAAAGTTCTAAATAAATCTATACAGTACCCAATGTAATCAGAGTGTTAATGAGAGAGACAGTGTTGTAGAGTCGCAAGGAGACAGTCATCCCACCATTAACGAAAGAGGATGTAAGGAAAGCATTAGGAGCAATGGAAAGGGGAAAAGCAGCTGGTGAGGATCAGGTAACAGCAGATCCACGGAAGGACAGAGGGGAAATTGCGTACAGAAAAAAAATTGGAAGTGGCCTAGCTCGGCTATGCCAGGATATACTTAGCGAGAGGTACGTTTGCCTGGCTGAGCTTGTTGCGGTCACTGTATGTTTAGCAATGCGAGACATATAGGCTCCATCTCGGCGGCTATGTGCCGTCTTCCATAGGCCCCATCTCGGTGGCTATGCGCCGTCTATTACGCTCAGAAGTCCTGCATATCCGTTTAGCAAGCCGTTCCGCCCCCGGTTCGGGCGTATCCGCTGCTCTCTACGACTTCTTACGCTCATTCTATGTTGAGTAGCCAAGTTCCGCGCGACAACCTCAGATTCGGAAGAGGTAATCTTCTATTTTCTATACCGCCGTTTAGCAGCGGCTGGACTCTTCTTTATGCAAGCATGTCAAACGTTGTGACGCAGACGCAAATTACATTTCCGGTTTTCGTACGCAATGATGTGCATTCGACGCACGGTTCGGGTGATAGAGCGGCTTTCGCCGTGGCGGCGACGAAGCGCAAGGCACGCTTCGTTCCGACGGTGAAGCAGACGCGCGGCCTTGGCGACGGCAAAGCGCACGCCGCACCGCTGCTCCTCTCCGATTAACATGTTAACGGCGCATGCGCACAACTGGCCTCTCCCAGCCACCGCGAAATGCTCTAGTTGTAGCCCAGTGTAGCTCTCGCTACAAAATTGGCGGTGCCTTAGCTCTGCTACGCCAGGATATCCGTACGCAAAGCTAAGGCATAGCTTGGTTAGCCTTGATTAATCTTGATTGCAAGTCCAGGTTAGTCTGGTTGTCTGGCTAGTTGTTTTCACGTGGCTTTTCACGTGACCAGCACGTAGTTTGTCACGTGGTGCGGTGCGATTATGGTGGGAAGGCGAGCGTGGCGAAACTGCGAGTTCGTCGCCAATGTAGCTTTCGCTGAAAAACTAGCCACACTGTATACGCAATGCTATATGACCTCGACCGTACCAGAAGCTTGGAAGAACGCAATAGTATCTTAATTCATAAAAATGAGACGCCAAGGAGTTCAAAAATTACAGACCGATCAGCTTACGGTCCGTTGCCTACAAGGTATTTACTAAAGTAATAGCTAATAGAGTCAAGGCAACCTTAGTCTTTAATCAACCAAATGATCAGGCAGGCTTTCGTAAAGGATATTTCAGTTCAGATCATATTCAAACTATCAATTAGCTGATACTGAAATGCGCAGAATATAACTAACTCCTATATATAGCCTTCATTGATTACGAGAATATATTCGATTCAGTGTAAACCACAGCAGTCATGCAGGAAATGCGAAATCAGAGTGTAGAATAGCCTTATATCAAAATACTAAAGGTAAACAAGCTAAAGGTAAACAAGCTCTTAAACAACACGGAATGTCCTAGCCGCATGAGACCAACTGAGGGTTGTTTAGAGTCGCGTGACCAAGTCTGCAGTATTTTTCGTTCATGAAAGTCAATTAACTTGTTATGTCTAATTAGCTAACTTTTTACTTATTAAATTTAGGAACAAAGTGTCAATGTAAAAGTTTTATATCGTCTAAAAACCCCGCTAGCAGCGCTGTTTTCATCAAGGTACGATTGACGTAGCTTTACTAATTGGCCTTAAAGGAAAGCTATCACGTGACCAGCTGCTGGGTCACACCTCTGCCCCAATGTGCACGCATAAGCTCGTCGGGAAGAGCACTTCAGTAAAAATTGATTTTGTTCTCTAAGACGCGTTTTGGGATATTTAAATGGTAGCTTTGTCAAGTAGATGTTTTTTTTTTTTTGTGCGAGCTAGGGGTTTAAGGTCGAAAAAAACATCTTTTCGTTAAGGATATCTTGGTGCAAACGCTGCAGTAAACTGTTTTTCAAAGTGATATACAATTTTTTCATTGACAATTTGTTCCCCAGTGTAAAAGATAAAAAGCTAGCTAATTATGCTTAACTAATTAGTTAAGATTGAAGAAATAAAATATACTGCAGAATAGGTGACGCGTCTCTAAACAGCCCTCAGTTGGTCTCACGCGGCTAGGGCATTGTGTTTTTGAAAACCTTGGTTACTTTTCGCTTTGACACGTGATATATAGTAACTACACAGCTATCATAGCCCTACATAAAGTCAGAAATAAAATCCAATAAGAATGGGCGTCAAGCAAGGAGGCACAATCTCGGCAATGTTATTCACCGCCTGTTTACAGAAGGTACTGCGAAGTCTGAATTAGGAAGAGTTAGGAATAAGATTCAATAAAAAATAATTAATCTGCGATTCGCTGTATACATTGCCTTGATGAGTCACTCAGGAGATGAACTGCAAATCATGATAAATAAGTTAGACGGTCAAAGCAGAACTGTGGGTCCAGAAATTAGCATGCAGAAGACCAAAGTAATGATCAACCGTCTAGCAAGGGAACAACAGTTAACAATTGGCAGAGAGGTGCTGGAATTTGTAAAGGAATTCGTCTGCTTATAGCAGGTAGAGACAGCTGATCCGGACCATGAGAGGAAAATAACTAGAAGGATAAGAATGGAGTGGAGCGCAAATGACAGGTTATCTAAGATCATGAATAGCAGGTTACCAATATACCCAAGAGAAAAGTGTACAACCGCTGCATCTTCCCGTACTCACCTACGGGGCAGAAATATGGCGGCTAACAAAAAGCGTTAAGCTTAGGTCAAGGCCAACGCAGCGAGCCATGGAAAAAAAAATGACAGGTGTAACGTTAAGAGACCGGAAGCGGGCAGAGGGGGTGAGGGAACAACCTTCGGTTAATGACACCGTAGTCGAAATCAAGAGGAATAAATGGGCTTGGGCAGGGCATGTACTGCGTAGGCAAGATAACCGCTGGTCCATAAGAGTAGCGCAGCGGATTTCAAGACAAGGCAAGCCTAGCAGGGGGAGGCAGAAGGTTAGGTGGGCGGAACAGATTAAGAAGTTTGCAGGAAAAGGGTGGATGCAGCTGGCAAAGGACGTGGTTCATTGGGGAGACTTGGGAGAGACATTGGAGAGACTTTGCCCTGCAGTGGGTGTAGTAAGGCTGATGATGATGACCATGGCCTATGGTTGGGGCTCACGCGTCGTAAAGAGTTTTTTCCTCCATAATAAAGTTCAGGCTGCTTTAAACTGTCACCGAGGAAAGGGAATATCCGCGCCGTGGAAAATTTCGCACTTAAAATGGCTCAGCGCGGAAGCTAATTTGCTCGCACATCCACTTACATACATCCTTCAGAATACGTGATAGTGGCATCATGGTAATAAGAATATAAAACGCAACTCAGTTCATTTTAGCCAATTAGTGGGCAAGCTTAAAGTGAAAAATGCTGTGCGCCCGTTCTTCGCTTACTCATAGTGTTTGATTTTAATCCCGCCGGCATGTGCAGCCTAAAGAACAAAGAAAAGAATATTTTTAGTTTAATTTGCGGAAGCTGAACGGCATTACGTCTCGATGTCATACACTGCGTCTCACGGGCTATTCTGTAAATAAATCTGGACTCTTTCACCTCCATTGTATTCCATAACTTTCAGTTTTTATAACTGATGGGAGAAGGCACCAGGCGCCGTTTAGCACCTGCCGTACGCAGCAGCTGCGGCAGGCCGCTAAACCCTTGACTCGTTTAAAAGGCCACTGAATGAAGTGAATGCCGGCTTCGGAATAGAGAACCTCCGTAGGCATCGCGCGGGAGGCGCTTGGTGAAAAATGTGCTTTACTGAATTGCCCTGATCTATGAAGCAGTGCTTCATGGACGTGTTTTCTATTGCCGGTTCACATTCGACAGCACGAACTCCCTCGATCTCATCAGACTATGGGCCTGGAAGCTGAGAAGAGAAACAATTTTTGCAGACTCTCCCGACACCTCAAATAAATGGTTGAGCCAAGTGCAAGGGAACGCCGAAAAACTATCGGACATCTCAAAAACGCCTAAGAAGGAAACCAGAACGCGCAAAAATTTTCACCTCCGAAATTTTTTTTTCCCATAGACAGCCTAATATTCTTTTTGTCTCGTCTAATGCAACGCTGGTAGAAGACTTGAAAACTTGTAAGCTAGAAATTTTAGAGATATTTTGCATCTTCTGCTTTTTGTTGACAACAGGGTGCTTAAAATATTGTACGAACTCTGAGACTTATCTGTTACCTTCCTACAAACGTCTAAAGCTTCCTGTCAGAGTTAGTTTTTAAAACAATTTCCTTAAAACTGACCACACAACTCCTCTGGAATAATGAAAACAATGACCACTCATTACTAAGGCGGAAATAGTGTTGTTCGGAGCCTGTATTACACCTGCTATATAGGAAAAAAGGATACGCTCCTTTAGTACCTGTTTTTGCTATTTTAGTCATGATCCAGCACAGGTAGAACACATAGAGAAGTATGCCTGAGCGTGCAATGCTTCCTCTTTGGAATGTTATGTTAATGTAATGGCGATTCTCGACATGTTCTAGAGTGCATTTTGAGCATTGTCAAGGTCTATATATGTGGGAACATCATTGCATTGGTGTATCTTTGAATTCGCCGTTAGAGTGTGTGAGTGCATGCATGTGCGTGCGGCCTTTCTGTGTTGTGAATATTGTAGTTCAGTATTTATGAAGAGAGGGAAGGGGCAGTGTCACAGTATTAGGCGCACATCACAAGAGTGGCGCGGAAGCAACCTCACCAGTGTGCGCCGTAGACTATTCTAGATCGGCGGAGAAAGACAACCCCGGAGAGCGCCTAATCTTGTGTGTGTTGCTGACCACTCCATTTCGCTCCCCGGCGTGGCGCCAAGGGAAACACGTCCCCTTGCGCCGTCGAACGATCGAGATGGTTGGACAAAATGCTATTCATCGCCGACGGAGAGCGCTTAGCCTTGAACGTGCTGAGTGATGCCTTCTCCACTTCCCTCGCACGCCAGCGGTGGCGGATCGGAAGAAAGAGCTGAAACTTTCTGGAAAACGTACTTCCCGTCACGCGATGAGCACGCGCGTGACAGGAACGACGCGGCTGATACTTCCGTCCTCTATGTCTGTTTTTATTACTCGACACCAAAGCGTACTTTCGGAGCTTATCGCTTCATAACACCAAGTCATGAATAATAGGACTCAGATTAAGGATACAGTGACTTACATTATCAAGCGAGAACACAGGACACGAATGCACAACACATCCCTAACGTGCTGAGCTTTAAGCAGTGTGCATAATGAGGGAACATCAATCTAAAGAAGTGCACGCGCGAAAATTCGGGGTGATAAGAATTTATAACCATCATTAGACCCGGAAGGTATATCAAGTGTTGAACCAGCCATTCTTATACTTTTTAAACATTTTGAGTTCCAAAAATTGCAGGGAGTATTTAAGCTCCTCTTTAAGGCTGTGACGCGACATCGTTATCGGTTAATTCCAATATAATCAGATGGTTCATGCTCTAATTAACATTCATTGATCCTTGGGATCCTTATACCCCTCCTGGTGCACTGGTGCAGCGGTGAACCGAGGCGACACAGCCCTGCTATGGCAGGTGCTCTCAGCGGTGGGCCTCATGTAGCCCAGGTTGCTCTCTCAGAGCAACGAATCATTAATTTAACATGCCAACTGCCACGGTGGGCAGTTCGCTCCCTATTCGATGGGCAGGCTGTGATGACGCCGCAGCGTCACGTGATATAGGTGGCCCACCTGCCTCCTCGGTCGCTCTCCCGGGACCACCTGCCAGAACCCATGCCCGTGATTTTCCGCTATCAGCGCTGAACACCAGCACCAGACTTTCTGGGAAAAGGTGCTTTCAACGCTATCGCGTTAATATAACCTGTAAGTGCACTAGTGACTCTGGGTTAAAACCAGCGGCAGAGATTAAGGTGGCGGTAGCATGATGTCAAATTAGTTCAATTGGTGGCGCAGCTGGCATGTCTCCTGCTATATTCACAACCGCATTCCTTGTTTTCGGCGAATGCCAGCACTGGGCCACCGCTGTCCTGCTGCACAACAGTCCCCTTCCGGTGAAGAAGAAGGCGCCTTGGTTACTCAATGTAGACACAGCACCTGGGGGTCGTAGTACGGTTTTAGGTGCCCGGCGTGGCCAATTACACGCCCACGAATTGCAGATCGGATGACGAGGTGAATGGCTGGACTAGACCAGCGATATTTGCTGAATGACGAGATACGGACGACAGATATAGTGGGAACGAAATTTCGTGCAGAGGCCAGTGTAGAAAGGTAGCCAGAGCAAACGAGCCAGTCAAGAGGGTAGAAGGGAACCGCACTGAAGCTGTAGCCGCTGAGTTACTGGCGTTGCTGCGTTCCTGCTGTCAGACAAAAGATAAGCAGCGGCATTTTTCGGCGTACTAAGCAGCATGGAGAAGTAACGACGACTCGGAAGCGTCAGGGCGGTAACAGAGGATGGCGTCGATTGTGCAAGTAGGGTCCCAACCGTACGAAGGAAGGAGAGACAGAACACCGCCGTAACTTGCATGGAGGTATTGTAAGCGCAGAAAACAGGAAGAATTTTAGTGCAATTATAGGACCGCTCAACTGAGCAGTTGGTTTGTGAGTGTAAGCGAAGGTTGTGCATGAATAACGCGGCATTGCTTTAGTTCTGCCTCGACGACTTCCAAAAAAACGACGCAGTCGCGGTCACATTGCGGGCGCAATGCGAAGGATGGATGAGGTGATGGAGGATGAAGGATGCAAAATCACTCGCGGAGGCGCATGACAACGGCACAGTTTCTGCATTAAAGGTGAGATGGGCAATAACGGCGATGACATAACGATGACAATCAGGAGTCAATGGAAGGGGATCATAATGATCGATCCTAACCGGCCAAATGTGCGGGCTGGACACAAACGTTACTGCATGGGTGAGGTTGGATGGAGCAGGTGTCTTCCGGCGATCCCAAGCTGGACGAAATCGCACCTGCTATTGTACAAAGCCGTAATGCGTCGCGAATAGTTCCGAAAACGCAAGCGTGCATATGTTTTCAAAAAACTGGTATGAGAGCACTTAAGGTCAGCGTGGGAACCGTCAAAGGTATCAGAGTGCAGGGCAACAGATCGCTTCGAAGGGCGAAGTGGCGAGCTTGGGGTTACACAGCCCGACAAGCAGAAAGGCCAGAAGTAAACAGTAAAGCGATGAATTTGACAATAGTAGTATCATTAAGCTGTTCGAAGCGCCTGTTCGAGGACGAAGAATCGCAAGTGGCGACGAATGGTCAACAAAAAGAGTTTGACAACAGGAAAGGGTGCCAGCACCAGAATGTTTGCGACCGCAGCAGCATACACTACTCCTGCAGGCGGACGGCTCAACGAGCAAGACGTCCAGATGAATCCTTCGGAGAAGACAGCAACAAATTGCGCGAAGTTTTGTCATAACATAAAACCAGCGACAATAGACGCAAGCCAAAAATTTTCCAATTTGCTCGGAATATACGCAAGCATGCTTTTTTGTCAGGAATAGTTGGACCCTGCTTTTGACAGGGGGCGACCCGCATGAGCCACCACGTATTCACCAGAGGCCGACTTCCGCTAGGCGTGTGCTGTGCCCAGACGCACTCGAGTCAGTGAGGATTCCAGTCAGTGCGGTAGGGTCAAAATGCCGTACAAACATGAGAGATGAAAAGGCAATGTAAGGTGGTGAAGGCCTCATCGCAGACTAGGGTCCGCATCGAGGGATTATCGCTGTTGGGGAGGACGTTTGTTATCGGGGTGATGAAAAATGCGAAGCTTCGAATAAATGTGCGAAAGTGAGGGTATAAACATACGAAGGTGTGCAGTTCCTAATGGGTTGCTGGTTAGGGCAAATCAGTAAAGGCACGAAATTTTCCAGGATCAGGAAGGACACCAACTTTGACACTACAGTGCTCAATGCAAGAAATATTTTAAATTTAGAAATAACAAAACTAAAAACCCCTTTGCTCCTCGCTTTCTGCGGCTGTTGGCTCCTTTCACACACACACACGCGCGCGCTCGCGCGCGCACAAACACGCACGCACACACACACACACATAATATATATATATATATATATATATATATATATATATATATATATATATATATATATATATATATATA
>JARKHS020031386.1:0-18818 GCA_030143305.2 Amblyomma americanum | reverse complement strand
TCAGCACCGGAAACGCAGCGTCTCCAAGTCGCCCCGAGGGTGTTAACCACTCCCTTACTCCAAATTCCGAGCCTACAGAGAACGAAGCCATGGACCGAGCCGAAAATGGTTCGAGGTAGGAAAGCTCTTACGCACCTCTTATGCGCCTCCGGGACGGAGAGTGGTCGACAGGTGGACCTCGGACAGAGTCGTGGAAAGGCTGTGGGCGACCACAGAACGGGGACCCGTAGGCGTCGAGGAACCGAGTTCCAGAGCGCTCGAGTAGCTGGGGTCTGGCTCGTGCAGTGAGGCTCTTCCTCGTCGTCTGACCGCCGCTTTAGAGTGCTTTCTTCTTTATTTCACGCATAATTCGCTACAGAATTATATGCAGGGAACACCTTTTTTTGCTTCAAATCACGATAATTTTATGCTCTACCCATCAAGTTGTATTTTCTATTCTATGTTCGATCTATTAATAGGTCAGACGGGTGACTGTGTGAACGAGAGGATGCGCAAGCACACAATAAAAGTTGGCGCCGGTGAAGATGGCAATCTTGCCTGGCACTGTTCCCACGTTTCTCTGATGTCACCATTCTGGGCTATGGAAAAACACGGTAGGCCTGCAAAATCTTTGAGGCGTTTCTAATAGCCAAACATGGCGATGCTTGCGTCAGTTCACCATCAATAGCGCCGACGATAAAAGAACTTGATTATTTGAATAACCATGTTTGAGTGTCTGTCCTGCCTTGGCGCATGCGTTGAGACTACTCGGTTGTCTGTACTCAATAAAGAATTAGTTGTTAGTCCAGCTGTTGTCCTGCGTTGTTCTCTCCTTGTGTGTTCGTCTTTTTTGGATGGTTATTTATTCATTAACAATCCATTAATTTATGCAGTATATAACAAAATTTTGTTCTATCCAGTCTAGAAAATGGAATTTATTTATCAGGGTGTACTGTGAGCTGTACTGTGTATTGTATCTTATTTTTTTGCGAATAAGCATTGCCGCTGTACCGTTGTCAAGTGCACGGGCGCCTGCGGCTCTGTCAAGATGTCGTTTGTGAGAGCTTTTACTGCCGGTCTCCAGTGTCGATCGTGTACCCTACTACGCAAATGAAGAGATTATTTTTATTATTAATATTCTTCTTCTTATTATTATTAATATTATTACAACTGGTGCAAGTGTTGTATGTGTGTTTTGGTTCCTGTTTCAGTTTATCGTATTGTGGACGCCGTATCCTTAGTTTGTGTTACAATCGAAGCCATCGTTTTCGGCGCCACTTAATCAGTCGAAACGCCGGAAGTGGTTGTGAGTTCGGCTGCTACCGTGAGCGGCAGCAGGATGTCACTGCCTTGCGGTTGCCGCAGCGAAATATCCATTGGCTCTATTGCCCACTGCCGGGAAATGGAACGCGGCAGAAGAAAAATGCAGCCGCAGTTTTAGTTGCGCGTCTTATGCCACAGTAAAGAGGCGAAAAAAAGCTGCTTCATTACTCAGTGGACTTGAATAAAAAAACAATAGTTCAGAATCTCTTTTCTGCACCGCTGCAGTCACTGATGGCGGCCGCTGCAGCCGCGATGGTAAATAAAAGACAGCTAGGTTGTTTGCACAAGGCAGCGTTTGACATTTATCTTCTGGAAGAAAAGGAGCGGAGAGGAAAATTTGTGGTGTGCACTCACTCACTGCCATGCTGAATCATGAGGACGCCCGCAAACAACATCCTGTAAACAACATCCAGTAATGTTGTTTACATGCTCCAGTGTGGCGAATGTCAGGTGCAATACATTGGCCAAACAGACAATTCCTTAAGATTAAGATTTAATAACCACCGCTCACATACTCAATTTCTCCCTGGACTCCCACTTTCGTGACACCTCCGCGAAAAAGGCCGCGAGTTAGATAAGCTTAAAGTAACGATATTGCAGAGTAGCATTAAAAACACGCGGGAGCGCGAACAACGCGAACCATACTTTATTTTCAAATTTAACACAGTGCAAAAGGGCATCAACGAAAACCATGGCACCCTATCGTCTCTTTCGATGGCAGAAACCAAAGAAAATTTCCACCCTAATAGACAAAGTACCACCACTGACTGAGTCGTCTGAGGTCATACCCCTGTTGCATGTCAGTTTCGGCTTGTTTCCATCTGCCGTTCAACTCATTCTTTGGTCCCGCGAGGGCCATATGTCCCCTTCTCTTTCTTTTTTTTGTCATTATATATTTTTTATATATTTTTATTTTTTGAAATTTCTCTGTGCTATATCGCTTGTTTTTTTGCATTCCTGTCAACAAGCCTTTCCATCTGGTCCTCCTATGGGAAGCTCATCTGGTTTTAGCGGCTCGCGTGTCAACATGTGGAGCCACTTTGGGCGGTCTCAACCTGTTCCGCCTCGTCCGGGCCATCTTTCGGAGCCGCTCGGGGCCGCACATACGCGGACAGAGGCATACCGAAACCCACAATTGGCGGACGCATCCCTTCTTTTGTTAAGCCCCACCACGTTTCTTTTTTGCTGTTCCCTTTTTCTCTTCTTTTGTTTCCCCCTCTCTCTTTTCCTTTTTTCCTGTCGCAGTAGCCGCGTGCGCACCCAACCCGGCCTCCCTCTTTCGCTTCGTGTGTGCGTGTGTGTGTGTGTGTGTGTGTGTGCAGTGAGTTCACGGGTACGCGACGCGCCACCTTTGCTTCCCTAATATGCCATGGGTAATATGCCTCACACACACACACACACACACACACACACACACACACACACACACACACACACACACACACACACACACACACACACACACACACACACACACACACACACACACACACACACACACACACACACACACACACACACACACACACACACACACACACACACACACACACACACACACACACACACACACACACACACACACACACACACACACACACACACACACACACACACACACACACACACACACACACACACACACACACACACACACACACACACACACACACACACACACACACACACACACACACACACACACACACACACACACACACACACACACACACACACACACACACACACACACACACACACACACACACACACACACACACACACACACACACACACACACACACACACACACACACACACACACACACACACACACACACACACACACACACACACACACACACACACACACACACACACACACACACACACACACACACACACACACACACACACACACACACACACACACACACACACACACACACACACACACACACACACACACACACACACACACACACACACACACACACACACACACACACACACACACACACACACACACACACACACACACACACACACACACACACACACACACACACACACACACACACACACACACACACACACACACACACACACACACACACACACACACACACACACACACACACACACACACACACACACACACACACACACACACACACACACACACACACACACACACACACACACACACACACACACACACACACACACACACACACACACACACACACACACACACACACACACACACACACACACACACACACACACACACACACACACACACACACACACACACACACACACACACACACACACACACACACACACACACACACACACACACACACACACACACACACACACACACACACACACACACACACACACACACACACACACATATATATATATATAGAGAGAGAGAGAAAGACATAGCTTTCATATTTTACTCGAAAGCATTTATTTAAATATATCTATAACGCCTGCACAGCCACCCTTAGTCTCTCATAATGAAAGTAATAAAAATCTCAATAAAATAGGGTGTTTGGCAGGCAGACATGATCCAGTGCTTTTTATCGATTGTTTACAGGAGGTAATCAGACGAGTAGATTGCGAACAGTGGGAATAAGAGGTAATTGATAATTACCTAGTAATGTAGGATTAAGTGATGAGATTGCGTTGCTAAGTCGCTCAGGTGACGAAAAGCATGGTCCATAACGTAGACAGGCACATCATATATACGTCTGAAAGTTATGCCGATAACTAATGTTCAATGTTCACGGAAGGAAACAGCAGATTACAACAAGAAGCGAGGCGCCGGAAGTTGTAACGGAACACAACTACTTACGGCGGGTAGTGACCAAAGAAACGGACAACGAGAAGTAAAATGATTACAGGAATAAGAATCAGGTAGAGTGCATTTCGCTGGTGTTCTCACTTCATGAATAGCACTTTACGTCTCCCCTCCCAGTGGAAGCATGTAACAGCTGCATCTTACTGGCAATAACCAGTGGTGAAGAAACGTGGAGGATAACGAAAAGGTTGAGCTTTAGTTAAGGACAACGCAGTGAGCTATCTAACGGATAATTTTCAGTTTAACTTAATACAGAAGAGAGCAGAGTGACTCAGGGAACAAACGCGACTCAAAGACATCCTAGTCGAAATCAAGGAATTGTTATGGGCAGGCCATGTAATGTGAAGGCAAGACAGCCAACGGCCGTTAAGGGTAGAGGAGTAGATTCCAAGAGAAGGCAAGCGTAGCAGTGGCTGCAGTAAGTTAAATAGGTGGATTAGATTAAGAAGTTTGCTGGGATACGGAGGGCGCAGCTGGCAAAGGATAGTGTTAATTGTAGAGACATGGGAGAGGCCTTTGCGCTGCAGTGGGTATAGTCAAGCTGTGATGATGATGATGAGGGTTAACAAAGGAATGACGATTCCCCATTGGAAGCTTGGTCAGCACTGTCTTTAACGAAGCTGCGGCTATAATGAAGCAATCGCTAGGCCTCTTCAACTTCGCTCTAACAAGGCTCAGCGGTATCTGTCCCTCTGTCCGCTTGCCTGCCTGCCTGCCTGCCAGTCTGTCTGTCTATCTGTCCGTTGTGCTCCATGCGGTGCGGGCTTACTATTTTTATTTCATTTCTCTGCCCACCCTAATTTCTGTCTGTCTGTCTGCGGACCTGCTACAGAATTGCGCTTTTGCGACTGCCAACAAAAGTGAAGACGAAGATAAGGACTCCCTTTATCTTTGCCACTATTATTATCGTTGGGTGCGAACGCCAAGAGATTTGGATTGGGTTCTATTTGTGGGTTTCTCCACGATTACATAATTGCAACTGGTAGCTTGATGTGCTAATTCTTTTAAAGTTCTACGAGCTTTTCTTTTTCACCAAAATGCTGTCTGTTATTTAACTGTCAATATTGTTCTGTTGTTTTTATTCATTGATGTTTCAAACTTCGCGATTGGTGCTACAATTTTGTCGTCATCTTCCATGGAAACTTCTTTGTTTATTCAACTACACTTTGGCCAATCCCCCCGCATGGGTATGTGCCATATACTTGGGGTGAAGAAGAAGAAGAAGCACCCGCTATGTCGACAACGGTCGTAACAGGTACGAACTTCCCTTTGTTTTTCGTGTACAGCTAGTGCGTACAGCGCCGCTCAAAATCATCGCGACAGCACGTCACGTGTTCCGGCGCGGCAGGGCGCCAATCCTGGCCACTCGCTCGAGAACGCTTTCTTATTAATAGAGCCGCTGTCCGCCTGCGAGGTTGCCAGCAGCTGGACAAAAAGGCTTGAACCACCTTCCCAGTTTCTGCATCTCTAGCTCCTCTCTTAGGCTCCTAGGATAAGTTTTTTTTCTTTATTGCGTCAGTGTACGTGCTGACATAAAGTATTATTTACAAATATAGGTACAAACTGGTCTCTCGAAGAACGTCAAGTAACATCCGGTGGTGTGGACCAAAAATCCATTCTTCTACAACTGGTGCACCCGCCGCGGTGGCTCAGTGGTTAGGCGCTCGGCTACTGGTCCGGAGTACCCGGGTTCGAAGTCGACCTGGGCGGCCGCGTATCGATGGAGGCGAAACGCAAAAGGCGCCCGTGTGCAGAGCGATGTCATGACACGTTAAAGATCCCTAAGTGGTCTAAATTATTCCGGAGCCCTCCACTACGGAACGTCTTTCTTCATTTCTTCTTCCCTCCAATTATCCCTTCCCTTACGGCGCGGTTCAGGTGTACGCCGATATGAGATTCTGATACTGCGTTACTTCCTTTCCCCCAAAACCAATATTCATGTTTCAACTAGTGGATGGCCTGGGGGCGGCCCGCACCGGAGCAGGTGTTTCTGCCGGATAGTATGCAAAGAGGGGCAGGACCACAGCAAGTGTTTTGTGTCCGCCTCGCAGACAGGAGCGGGACAGAAGGGCAAGTGCCACCGAAAGGAGCATGATACTGTGCTGGCCACGACAAGGTTACCGCTGGGGTGAGGGTGACACGGAGGCGTAATATTCGAAGCAAGAACGCGGGGAAGAATACGTCGCCGCGTATAACGACACCGTGAACATCTTCAAAAGAGAGCAGAGCGCAAGGATGACAACGACAATACGAAAAACAGCGTTCCTTTGGCTTACAATGGTACAAGATTGCTGCACTCGGTCAAGAGCAGCATGCTTGAAGGTGTGACACTCGTGTACAGCCAGGTTCCAACGTCGGCTACACGGGGAGTTGGGGCGCTGCTTGCCACGCTGAGCATTGATGCTTTGGCAGAAGGGGCGAGGAAGGGAGCGGGAGAGATTCCCATTGGGCTTGCGGGCGGGCACACTAGCATGTGCTCAGTTGGCGAGAGAAAGTTATAAAAGCGTCCGAGTTGAATAAATTTGCTTCGCACACAACAGGAGCACTACTTGTCGTGAACGCGCCTAGGAAGCAATCGCTTGGGTAGGCGGTTACCTATAGATAAACCAATTTAAATTGAAGTACTGGACACATAAAAAAAGCAGCAATGCAGTTACGACGAGTCAGAAAAGCCGGTCCTACGCGTTGTGAACAACCTGGCTATGAAGCATTCCGCAGGCTGGCACATGCATTCTTTGGCGATTCTTGCAAGGTTATCGCACTGCGCAAACAAGTAAACCCGCAATCGCCGCAAAAGAGATGAGCTTGATTAACCTAAGTGGAACGCAGCTTGCAATTCTTGTCGAACTAACGCGCAGTTGGTGCCTGTATACAGATGGAGATATGTAAACAAAAGTAGCGCCGAGATGCAGTCGTCGTCATGGGCGCATTTCTGGAGGAGTTACGTAGCTGTGCGCTTAATTCTGAACCCTGTATGATTGTCTGGAAGCATACATTTAGCGAATACATGCACTGTTTGCTAAACTAGCAGCAGATACCGTAATCAGCAGGCACGGGACCCTGAGCATGTCTCCCGGCGCGGCTGCGCGGGCAGCGCGAAGTGAAGACAGAGACGGGTATTGGTCGGTAGGAAAAGTGAGGCATCGTGTCGCTGTAATGTGTCAGCTACGGGCCACCGACACAGACGTCCGTCGAGCATAGGCGTCGGCGTGGCAAAGCGAAATACAGCGCAAAAACCGCGTTGGCATACGCGGTATGGCGACTGAGATCGGCCGAAGCGAGCCGCTTGGTTTCAGGACTCAGTGTCGTTCCTCGCTCGCTTGGCTTTTCTCGGCACATCGCAGTACGGACCAAGTTTGTCGGCTTATGATTTCGAAAGGCGCTGCTATGCACAGCATGTGTACGAGAGCAGACGACGCAGCAATACGTGCGTCAACTTTTGGGGCCCATGTGACCAGGGTTGCTCCTCTTCCCTGATCGTGACGTCGCAGCACACCCCGGCGAACAGAGACCGAGACCGAAATCGTCCAGTATAAATAATCCAGTAAAAAAATTATTTACCGCACTTATATGAATTGCGCCGCGTGTATCACGCGTCCTGGGGCAATGCGCAACTTTTGAAACAAAGAACACGCCAACCAAAAATTTGGTGTCTCCACCCCTTAAAGATAGCCGACGCATATCTCTGACAGAGTGTCCGAAAGAGATCAAGATATTCCGAGAGAATTCAGTATGAGAGGACAGTCATCATCATCACCAGCCTGACTAAGCCATTGCAGGACAAATGCCTCTCCCATGTCTCTCCATCAAACCTGTCCTGTGCAAACTGCGGCCACCATATCCCCACAAATTTCTTAGTCTCATCCGCCCACCCAACTTTCTGCCGCCCTCTGCTACACTTCCCTTATCTTGGAATCCACTCCGTTACCCTTAAGGACCAACGGTTATCTTGCCTCCGCAGTACATGCCCTGCCCAAGCCCATTCTTCCTCTTGATTTCGACTAGGATGTCATTAACCCGCGTTTGTTCCGTCAGCCACTCCGCCCGCTTCCGGTCACTTAACGTTGCATCCATCATTTTCCTTTCCACAGCTCGCTGCGTTTTCCTTAATCTAAGCCGAAGCCTCTTCGTTAGCCCCCACGTTTATGCCTCACAGGTAGCATGGCAGTAAAATAGCGAACACTTAGTAATTGTTCATTCATTAAAAAAAGATTTCATCAAACGAACTCATCACATTCATGCAATTGGTGGTCGGAAAGATAATGGCGGTGGGAACGACATACGTGAAAAGGCGTTAGAAACACATCAAAATATATGATAGATCAGTAGCGTCCTTCATCTGTACCAATAAGAACGTGGGGTTCTGCTGAAGGCACAAGAATAGAGAAGGCATCGGTTTTGCTTATGCCAGTAACTTGCGGTCAAATATTAAGGAAACCGAAAGCTTTCTACCTTGGCTGCGCTGTACGCACAAATAGTGCGCATGCTTGCGTTATGCCTGCGTAAGCCACTCTTCCCTGCAGTTGGCTAGTAAGAAGTTCAGTCCGCTAAAGCTGTAATTACGAGGGTGTTTTATGATACTTGTTTCGTACAAGAGAAGGTTTTGTTTCAGCTTGTGTGCAGCATGTGATTCATGCGACTTTTCCTGATGAGTAAGTGAGCTTTATGTGAGTACGCGGTCTCTCTTGTTCTTTTGTAGGTGTTTCTTGTATTCAGGTTTTCTTCGCTACCTATCAGAAATTGATGAGGACCAACTTGCTCTAAGGTCATTCTTACTGCAGCTTCTTTCCCTCGTGCTGTCTCTGCCGGTCTTCCTGTAGTCAGCAATCCCGCTTAAACCATCTAAACGATCAGATGGCCTTATAATCGCAATTCACTCCAAGGTCTATGGTCACTTCGCACACAGATCCACATCTTCTCTTGAAGTTTCATGTCTGAAATGATTTCATGTGATTTGCCATTTTCCGGACAGTTAGCCGAAATACGGGAAATTCATTGGTGTAATATGAAATGCGAGATAAATGAATAAGTTCCTTCTGGGAAGAATTTGAAAAGTATATTCAACATCGCGAGCGCCGCGCAAACTGGATGTTTGTGATGAAATTTGAGTTACGTTAGGTTCCCGCAGCTAGGCATAAGCTGGCAAGTGGTCCTGGTTTGTGAGGAAGCGTAACAATGGGTAACAAACGCAGAGCTCCCTAGCAATTTTTTTTATCACAAGCGTTTTTGAGTGATCAAAATCAACTTTTCTGTTTTCATTCTACTAAAGAATGTGATTTCTTCAAGATTTCGGCACTTTTACGTGTTACCATCAATTAATCTGGGCACTGCGCAGAAGCGCCAGGAGCTGCCCTGGAGAGGTGGGACCGCACTGGCGAGGAGACACTCACGGAGGAGCAAGATGAGGCTCTGCTGTCCGGCTGGCATGAGGTCATCCGGTGGTTCCTCGGATTTCTCCTCTCCAGCCCTCAGGAGGCGAGTGAGTGGCAGCCAACCCGCGGCGCATCCCGTCCTACAAGCAGAGAATTTCAATGACTACATCCCTCCACTCCCTTGTTAACATCCTCCATATCAGTTCATGCTAAAGAACCCCAGGTGGTCGAAATTTCCGGAGCCCTACACTACGGCGTCCCTCATAGCCAGAGTCGCTTTGGGCCGTTAAACCCCCGCAAACCATAAACCAGCCATATGTGTTCCGACCTGTGCGGCACTACATGTGAAAGGCAGGGTTATACACCATTTGATACATAGCAAGCAGCGCAAGGGAGGCTGCGGAAATAGTTCGCCCGCGATACCATATTACTCCGCCACGTATCATACGCTCCTCTCGAAGCCTAGGTGAGTGCTTTAAATGCAAAGAGCGGTATAGAACGAAGAGCTATCATTGAGATTAATTGTTCAAGCTATGGGGCACTTACTGTTCGGGCTATAATTTTCACAGTTTGCGCAATACTTTTTCTACGCCGATGGAGTCAGGGCGATTCCCCCAACCGGCCGCGTATCATGCTGCCAGATGTCAGTTTTACTTCTCCAAGTCTCGACGAGTCGCGGCACGAAAATGCGACAAGAGGTGAAACAAAGTGAAGGAAGTTGCCAGTTGCGGTACCTGATATTTGTCGAAACGAAATATGACTGCGTTCAGTTTGGTTGTATGGCGAACTACTTTTCGCGCGCAGACTCAGCTTGCGCGAACAGGTGCGCTGGCTTTGACAGCGTTGACTGCTCTGCGTGTAGCAGAGTATAGTAGCCGACGATTTATTAGGGAGCAACAGCAGACACCAATAATTGTGTGATCCGGACAACATGCCGAAGAAGCCAGCGGGCTCGCCTACGTTTGTACGTCGCGACACTAGCGCCCTCGTGGTGGCAGTTGAGCTTAGCTGCTCGCAACTGCGACTAAAGAGCACTGCAGTGGCTCGGCCGTCCCGGCCAGCGGTATGGGCCGGAAACTAGATCGTTTCTTCCGGCCCAAACGATTTCACAGATTTTCCAAGATCGAAACCTCTCTTTTTGTATCGGCTATCGGGCGCTGGCGGACGTGTTTGTTGCGTTCCGCCGTTCGGAAAGGGTGCATGGCGGACGGGCGCGAACAGGGCCAGTACGTCCTTGTGCAGTTCGGTTCGGTGAAGCTCTCAAACGATCGCATCCTGCACCTCTCTGTCGTAATTCCTGCAATCCACAACACAGCGCGTATTTCCTCTGCTTTTCCCCATCTTCGCAGAAAGAACACATTCGTGCACGGCGGCGACTTAAGAGGCCCGTAATGGCGCCGTGTTCTAAGTGCGTCCGTGGTGCCATCTGGTATCAAACGGAACAACTGTGCGCTGTAAACGGTCTAGGCGCATCGTGTGTGCGCCGGCCCATGAGGGGCTCCCAGGGAACGAAACTGCAAATGCTGCTGCCCGCGCGCTTATCCTCCAGGCACCCCCCCCCCCCCCACCCCATCCGACCCCCCTATGAGGATCTAAGTGGACCGCTGTTGAGGTTCCGAGAAATCATGATTCTAATCACGATTCTTATGATCAAGTATTCTCTTTAATCAAGCAACAACCGAGTCGTCATTGACACACAGTAAACTTAGACCACAGTAAACCGTGTCTCACCGTCCTTAATCGAGATTCCTCTCTGTAAACTAGGTGTAGCCGGGTTGAACACCAGCCAGCTTTTAAACTATTCTGGAGAGAAATGCGGTCATGTAAATCAAGTGAACTTTACCCGTCGTCTGCGTGCCTGGTTTATATTTGCAAGTTTACTACAAGTGCCTGTGTAACTGACCAAAATCTGTGCTTGTAAATACAGTTGTACAACGAGTGTTGATAATATTTTTCCTTTGGTGCAGATAACCACGAAAACAAGACTCGCTGACTTCCCTTAACTTTTGCTTGTCTCGCAGTGTTTTTGAGGCTCCTGAACAAGACAGACATGATCGAGGCAATGGACTTGGTAAGTGATGCTGTTTTAAAGTGAAGGCATGTCGACGGTTTCAAAATAATGCTTCCAGAGCCGTGATGAAAATATACTGATTCAGAAGTGCAGAGGATGCCAATGAGTCATTACTTCCTTATTACAAATCTACTCCACCTTGGGGGATTCCCCTCAATATTTGACTAACACTGTTCCCACTTCGAGTTACTGATCAATTCACTCTCGGCCTACCATAAGTTGCCATCCTGGTCAGCTCAGTTGGTAGAGCGACTGCTCCAATGAAGCGGACGTCCCAGGTTTGAGCCCAGGACCAGGACGAATTTTTCTTTAACTGCGAAGTTTCTGGAAAAGCTGTATAGCTTTCCTTTGTAATAGTATGGCTCCGTTTGGGTGGATGCCAACAGTGATAACTCCCTTATTACCTTTAAAAACATGTTTTGTGCACCGAATTTGTCGTTATACCTGGCAAAAATGTTGGAAAAGGGCTGTACTTTCTAACGGCTATGCTGCGGTTATGTAGTTTTAAGGCGAAAGCCTTTAATGGCTTATGTTGCGTCCGTCCCTCCATTACGCTCATGAACAATAGCCTCTGAGATCTTCGCGCACGCTAGCGCGCGTGACTGAGCTCGAGGCCGTTGTTAAGCCGTTGATAGTTCGCTGCGCATGCGCGAGGTGGCGCCACCGACGCGCGCCCAACCCCCGCGCCAGACGCCTCGCAGCTGTCGAACGAGTTGGGTGCCGCGCAATCTCCCTCCTAGCGCTCGCTTCAGTGGAGTCTCAGAATGCGGGCAAACCAAGTACGTAATTAAGATGTTAACCACACATCAGTTACACAAGCAGCAAAACCGCACCTTAGTTCAACAAAGTGCCCCCCTTAATTTTTTGAGTCAGACTGGATGTTCATGGGGGCGGCTGTGGCGTGCAGTACCTGCAGTACGAGCCGCAGGCGTTCCTGGTGGCCGTTTTGGGACTGGTGTACATCGTGGCTGGCGTGCTGGGAAGCGTGGCGTACGTGCATCTGCGGCGCCGCAAGCAATGCGGCGGGGACCGCACGCAGGACATCAACGAGAACCTGCGCTGCGTGCTGCAGGTGTACACTGCCGCCTACATCGTCGTGCTGGCCGCCATCCTGTGAGCCCCCTCGCATGTTTCACGGCGCTCCGTTTACGCGCGCGATTTGAAGAAACGGTGCCCGCTGCCCGTGTGGGGTCACTTTCGGTGAGAAGGATGTGGCCACATTGACAAGGGCCTAAATAATAAGAGAGTAATCGCTTGTTACTATACACCCAAGCGCAGCCTTTTGGTTACAAAGAAAGGCTGTAAAACAAAGACAAACACTGTAGTTGAAAAATTGGTCCTAGTCCGGGGGGGTCCTGGGGAGCGGGTTTGGGGGGGGGGGGGGAGCGGAGAGTCTGTGAAAGCTGTATAGCTTTCTTATGCAGCCGTAGAGCTGCGGTAGTGTGGGTGCTAAGGAGTAATTACTCCCTTATCTGAAAAATACTCCACCTCGGGGGATTCGCCTAAAACATTGCACCAAGGACCTGAATCCCGGTAGGTAGCCGGAAACGAATTCACCAAGTGAACTCTCTGTCTTGTAAGCAGCGCAGAAGACGAGGACGAGAAATACAAAGCGAAAAAAAAACATTTTTATCCTTATTTTATTATCGGGGTAAACATTGCTCAACTTGGAAGGGCCAAGACAGGACATATACAGGATGCGAGAAATATTCTTTGTTCAATATTAACACTCACTACGTTTCATCGCTGACTAGCCCAAATCGCTACCACCTATTCGCTGGTGCGCTTGACAACCGTGAGAGTAGAACAATAGTGAACTGAAAGTAGAGCTTCGGTAAAGAAGAACTACATGCTCAACCTTCCAAACAAGAAAGATCCCCCGTGTGGAAAATTCCTAAACTTTCATGATCACTCCTTATCCGAAGAATGGCACGGTCGTGCAGTTGCAACAAATCGGAGAGATTTTGAACACGCATTGAAAAAATACGGTGCGCGTTTAGCAAAGAAAACTTTCGCTTTGGTACAAGACTTCTGATAAAAATGGTTGAATCGATCTGCGTTGAAAATGCTTGAAGCAGTCAGCTCGGCAGTCTTCTCGGCATCAGGGGTGGGTAGCTTTTTAGGCTTTTCATGCAAATCGAGTTATTGGAGATGTGACATGTACCTAGTGAAATGCTTCTTATGACTCTAGTATACGAAGTTATCATAATGTGGAGCGCACAAGCTATATAAGAATTAATGCGCACAAAAAAAGGCGTGCATAAGAATGCCGAATGAGGTCATGTATATCATGCGAGTACCATTTAGCTGTTATACGCTTATCAATGAGAACTTACGAAAGACACAGGGATGCCCGTTTATTTTCTGCCGACAGGTGGGTGCAAGTTACTGAAAAAAAATCTTTATGGCGAATTCATAAGTGCCAGGTCTAAAAAATTAAATGGAATGATCAATATAACTGATGCGACTAAATGCGATAGCACACACTGTGGATAGAGCGTTGCTTGATCCGACCTTGGTGCGGTGGTTCAAATCATCCACCATTCCATTACGCTCCATGGACGTCACATGGCGCTCCAGTGTGCCTTTTCATAAAGCGCATTACGTTTTCAAGTGGTTGAAAGTTCAGAAGACAACGATATCCCAAGCAAGCACGGGTTGATGTTGAGAAGACAACGATATGCAAAGCACAGCGCGAGAGTGTTCCAGTTCAACGCAAGTGGCGCTGATGGCAGCGGTTAGAGCAGCTGCAGGAAAAGCTGTGCTTTCTTGCCACCGCGAGTTCGAATCCCGCTCGAGACTGCAGACCGTATTCTTGGTGGGGCTTTTAAGACCCAGGTTCCTCTTCCCAAACTCTTCCTGTAGACCAGTGTGACGATGGACAGCGCTCGCCGGGTTTTCGTTCTAACGAGGCTTCTATGCTGTCGCAACAAATTTATTCATTACAGGAGTAAAACTGGAGTTCGAAAACTATCTTAGCAGCGTGCTGCAAAATAACAGGAAAGGCAGGGATCTGAAGAGAAAATTCTGCGTGAGTAGTTAGACCTACCGTCGATGATCACTTTGATGCCTTTCTTCTAATTAATGACATCACTGTAAGCTGCAGCTCCACACACGACAGAGAATTGGGACCTCCACAGGCTCACAAAATAAATGCTTATCCTCCACCGTCTTCCACAGGGTGGAAGAGGGCATATGTAAGTAGAAGGCAGCGGTGGTTGATTGCACAGTGCCTTAGCTACAGGACTAGATTGGGAGGTGGTTCTAGAAGACAGCTGGCCATCTTACCGCGTCTTTGAATTCAATTTCGCCGTCTTTTTTTCTGCTGCTGTTCGGGCTTCAAGCTGATGGCGGACTTGTAAAGGGTGTAGGCAGGTGCATTGGTGCTGGGTGGCGCTTTTCGAGGTTGCAGACGAGCGGGGGTGGGGTGAGATGGTGTATGGAGGGTGGCGATGGGTGGCTGTGCAGCCCCTAGATAGGTTGGTTCGGTGGGCAAGTGGCGGACGGGTGATGCCTCCAGAGCGCAGCTGGCTTTGCTACCGCGTCTTTGAATTCGATTTCAAGGTGGCTTTTAATGCGTTAGCAGTAGAACGCCCCTTATCGTAAAAAGTGCCCGGCGTTGACGTGTGAGGCCTCGGTTGGCAGAAGGCGAAGTGCAGAGGGGGAAATTCGCTCTACATTTTCAGAGGATAGGAGGGGGGAATAGGGAAGAGAAAGAGAGGGTGTGAGGCAACGTGGTCGCCAATCAGAGTCGAGAGGTGGGGAGAGTGGAAAGGGAGTACGGCGTCTAACACTGTGATTGGTGGATTGCATCGAGAGAGTGGAGCAGAGGTACAGCGTTGCCGCACGGTGATCACGCCACCCGCTTGCCCGGTCCGAACCTGTCAGCGGGAGCAGCTGCTCCGTCAGGTGAAGGGGAGGGGGGGGGACACTAATCATTAGGCATATTCTGCTGCATGCATCCAATTGATTTTTTTGTGAATTTTTTCGTACCGCTGCTACTTGGGCTTGTAGTATGTAGAGCCCTTGTGGAGGGTTAAGCTATGTGATTTGGTGGTGGGCGGCGCTTTCGGATGGTAATGTTGCTGGGCGGATGGTAGGTGGATCAAAGGCGCCGTTGGGAGGGCGGGCAGCCCCTGGCTAGGGGGTCTGCCCACAAATGGCTAGGGAGGCATGTCACGGATCTCTCCGGAGAACACTCGGACCGAAAGAATGGACTAGACGACAAGTGTACCCACAGAAACGCACATTTAATACACCCTACGTGACGCACACACTAGAATACAAAACTAACAAAACGCAAAACACAGAGACTATAAATACACACGACCCGGGCACACTGCTACCAGCGTCTACTACTAGCGTTCTCGTTCTACTATTCGTGGTCGGCGTTCGTGCTCACGGTTGGTTCGGTGCCGCCGCGGCGTTGTATGGATCCAGTATCCGGCGTCGAGGCGGAGTTCGGCGTGCTTGGGGTGGCGTTGCTGGCGGCGTCGCTGGCTGCGTCGTATACGCTCCCGGTCCAAGCGCCCGTGGAGGTGATGCCGATGTTGGCGTTGGGGGCACCACCCGGATGGGTGGCAACAGCGCTGGAGAAACCCCTGGCCGTAGCAAGTGGTAGCGTCCTCCGTTGACTCCCCGGAACGGGCTCAGGCACGGCAGGAAGTCCACGATGCGATGCCGTAGAACGCGAGCTCACCGGAGCAGTAGCCGGCGTCGCTCTCTTCCAGCCGATGTGTCCCTGACCCGCCGGAGCCTCCGCTTCTCTGCTGTTCCCGCCGTGCCTCGCTCTCACTCGCCCTTTTATAGCCTCGGTGTTAGACCACGTAAGCCTTGTCGTCGTCTTCTCTTCTCCACCAATCATCTCTCTCCACCTCACCGAATGCTTCTGCACCAATCACCTCTCTCCACCTCACCGAATTCTTCTTCCTTTTCTTTATTCTTCGGTTAATCCACTTCGTCTTCTTCACACATCTTTCCTTTAAATTTTAATTTAGGCTCCTTAATATATGCGACAAGGCCCGCCTCTCTCAAGAGTTTTTCCATGAAAAACACGTCATACTAATCTTCAAGCCATCCAGCCAGCCGACTATCTTCTGCGGCGATTCTGGACCCAGCACATACCACACCGCAGATGTCCAGCACACACCAAACGCACACCACTAACACAGCACACTCAATTGTGTTTCCAGAACACTAACACACCACTGCCGCTGTCCGCACAGAGTCCTTAATAAACATGTTCATGTCCACAACACATTCCCTTGTATAATCACATAACACCAACAACAGTAACAACAAGATAAATCCCAGAGATACATTAACACAGTAACAACAAGATACATCCCAGATATACCTAGAGCTGTTCAGTTAGCTCGATCTGTATACGTCTAATTTGTAACACATGACCTCCGTTTTGCCTGGCCCCTCCGAAAACGTCTCCCCCTTGATTTGGAATAGAGCTGTTATCGTCTGTCTTGCGTCTGTCTTGGCGTCAGTGCCGCAAGTCTAGATTAAAAAAAAACCATCTAGGTTAGCGATATGAAGTTTGGCCTAGAAAGTTGTAACAATATAGATTTTCATAGTCAAGGGTTCGACGAACTTGAGTTCGTCTGGTCAGGCATTAGTAGAAGCAAAAGATTACATTCACCGACCAAGTCAAAGTAAAAACAAATTGACGTTTCGGAACCCGTGCGGGTTCCTTGTTCACACCGAGGCTGAAAGGGAAACCGGAAACCAACGCACACAGGAAAGCACTTAGACTTTAATTCGAATCACCCGATTACCCACAAAAGATCCGTTGTGTCATCTTTGGTGACGCGTGCGACACGAGTCTGCAAAGAAAAGGAAGATTTGCAAGCCGAACTTCTAATGATACGCCAAGAACTTTCGTCTAACGGCTAACCTGACCATTTTGTGAAAAGGATCAAAAAACATATTTTGTAACCGAGCTCTTGCAGTCGTAAGGTTTTCACCGCCACTGCTGGAATTCCGTATGTACGGGGTATAAGCGAAGCTTTATCTCATATTTTCGCGAAGTATAACCTACGCATCGGACGCATGCCTTCCAGCAAACTTCGGAATATGCTGGTGAACGTCAAAAACCTTCTGCCAGATAACCGCCTTCCCGGCGTTGTCTACCGAATCCCGTGCGGTGATTGTAACCAGGTTTACATAGGCGAAACGGGAAAATTCCCCAGAACGTTGAAAGAGCATCAGCGCGATGTTGATAACCACAAAGTGGCTTCCAATGCGATTGCCGAGCACGCGCACGAAAAAAAAAAACGCATGATATCGCCTGGGACAACGCCGCAATTGTTTGCAAAGAGCGGAACCTGACGACACGCCTTTTGCTTGAGTCGTCATTCATTCAGACGACACCTGATACTATGAACCGGAAGGAAGGGACGATGTCACCCGTGTACATGGAGTCATTACGTCATATTCTGCGTATTTAAGTTTCGACCACTGCCTTTTTAGCCTCAGTCTGAACAAGGAACCCGTACGGGTTCCGAAACGTCAATTTGTTTGTACTTTGACTTGGTCAGTGCCTGTAATCTTTTGCAATATAGGGTTTCTTGTAAAACGCGTAATGTCTATATTGCTTACTTGGATAAGGATGATGCTCAAGGCTTATCAACATCCACTCCCATATGACGTTTCGGCCGCGAGCACAGCCGTGAAGAAGGCGGCCCCGGTGGCCGAAACGTGATATATTCGTATTCCTAACTTTTGCCTCCTCGAGCGCAGCTCTGAGCGCCCGTTCCTCAGTTCAGCGTCGGATTCGACCTAACCGTTTGAGCGAACAAAGAGGAAAGCGGCGGATGAAAGTACGACAGGAGCGAAGAGAGCGCAAGGAGAAAAGTGACGTAGGAGAGTTTTAGGAAGAAAGCGGAGGAGGAGGAAAGCGTGAGAAGGATGACAGAATGGGATTATTGAACTGTGTGTGTGTGGGTCATGTGGAGGAGGTGTGACACGGGATATCGTACGTGTATTATGCTTCTCACTGGTACCTCCACATTTCTTCGGCTTGAAACAAGCACTTTAGTAGAATGGAAAGTTTGGCGAGTTGGTATGCGTTCATTTTGGGTGGAAAAAACAGCGCGAAAGGGACGGAAGACAAAGAAGAAGGAAACCACACGGACAAGCGCTGACTCACAACTATATTTTATTCAGAAAAAAACAGACATTTATATTT